>PVKC010041980.1:0-12050 GCA_004027635.1 Crocidura indochinensis
GCATCGAACCGCGGTCCAGCCAAGGCTAGCGTGGTAAGGCAGGCACCTTACCTCCAGGGCCACCGCCCGGCCCCAGAAATCTTAATTCTTTTTTTTTTTTGTGTGTGTGTGGTTTTTGGGTCACACCCGGCAGTGCTCAGGGGTTACTCCTGGCTCCATGCTCAGAAATTGCTCCTGGCAGGCACGGGGGACCATATGGGGCACCAGGATTCGAACCGATGACCTTTTGCATGAAAGGCAAACGCCTTACCTCCATGCTATCTCCCGGGCCCCATAATTCTTTTTTAATTTCTACACTCCTCCTTCTCCACTAACAAAATTTTATGTAGAAAGATGAGGGTACCTGGCCTCTACAAGCCTAATAAAGTCTGCTACTAGGGATCTGCCAGGGAGATAAACTAGAGGTGACTTTCATTCATGTCTGGAATCCTGAATTAGGCCTATGATTTGTTCTAAAGCGGATTACTATACACAGAATTTTGTATTGTCTCAGTATAAGAAAAGACAATAATGAGGGTCTTCAATGAGCATAAGTCAGAGATTCACATTAGCATTCTTAGAGAACCCCGGGTCCTTATGCATGACCCCAAATAGCTGCCCTGGTATTGACCAGCTTCTGTTCACAATTCTCCTAGACTCCAACTTTGAGTCCTTAAAGCTGTAGAACAGGAATGGTTGGTTCACAGACAGGTCTAGGGTTACAGCCTGTAAGTCACCCAAAACAGTAATCAAACTGTGTGTGTAAGTAAATAATTGGGACATGTATGCCTTTGTGTGGCTAAGAAAGGCAAAGTCAGCATGTCAAATTCCAGATGTTTCTCTTACTATGAACTTTAACTCTCCGTTTCCAAACTGGTAAAAAGAGGACAGTAACCATATTCTCTCTGGGGGCTGAGGTCAGGTTTAGGATCAAATCACTTGGCAGGGAGCTGGATACTCTAAAACCTCAGTAAACTTTGAGCATTGTTACGTTATTATTAATAAGACCTAGAAACTGGTCATTGGAATCCATTTCCTCACTTGATAAATGCCAGAAGGTGTGAGGAAGTTAAAGAACATGTCCAGGGCTACTAGTCAATCAGCAATGGGCCCTATAAGCGTTGCTGTTTTAGATGCAGTAGCAGCGGCAGATAATTCTCCTACATAGTCATTATTCCCTCAGGACAACAACAACCTGTGGACCAAAGAATGACACCTGCCTGAGCACATCACAGCAGGAGCAGACATATTTCTGCAGTGAATGGATAAGGCTAGACCAGGGTGGGGCAGACATCTGTGGCAGGCATTCAAGCAAGACGACATAGAAGTGATGACACTAGACTGACTGCTAGAGGATGTGCCTGGTTTGTTGTGGGGTGCTTTTGTTTATTTTTAGTAAAGTAAAGGAGATACCAGGTTTAAGAGAATCAGAGAATAAGGAACATACATTCCTGATAGAGTGGGAGTAGCCAAAGAATTTACACTTTACCTTTAAAAAAAGCTACATGGTGCTTCTATTCACAATAGCCAACATATGGAAACAATGTGAGTGTCTGGAAACAGATGATTGGAAAGAGAGGTTATGGTATGGATTCACAAGGAATACTACTCAGCCATAAAAAAGATGAAATTTGCTACTGCATGGATGGATTTGGAGAGTAACATGCCCAGTGAAGTTAATCAAAAGGAGAGGATAAGACACCAGATGATCTCATATTCAGGTATAGATATATACAGTAGGGGAATAACAAATGCCCAAAGGCAACAGAATCTAAGAACTGGTCTTCTAGTAGGAAGCTACTGCTGGGGAAGGTGGGGGAGGAAAAAATGAGGAGGGCACTGGGGCAATGGTAGAGGAAAATGGACAATCTTGGGGAAGGTGTGGTGAATCATTCATAAAACTCTGTTATTAACAGCATTTAATTTTAAACCATGGTGCCTTAAATAAAAAGACAAAACAAAATTAGGTGGTATTTATAAGGATTATAAATAGAATTTACAAGAGCAGGGGCTGCAGCAACAGTACAGCAGGTGGGTGTTTGCTTGCCCGTGACCCTGGTTTGATCCCCAACATCCCATATTGTCCCCCAAGTACAGAACCAAGAGAGTCCTTGTGTGTCACTGGTGTTGACCACCCCCAAAAATAAAAACCAAAAAAAATTAAAAAGAAAATTTGTAAGGCTAGATTAGGAAGGAACTGTAGATGGTGGAATGTGGTAGGCAACCATAAATGTGAAGGGCCAGAGACAGTACAGGACTAATTTAAGGCGCTTATCTTGTACATGGTCAGCCCCAATTTGATACCTGACCATGTGGTTCCCTGAGCATCTCTCGGTGAAGTATCAGAGGTCCCAAGGAATAAACATAAATGACAAGCTATGTTATCTAGAGCTGAAATCTGTACAGTTGTAATCAATAGTCAATAAAACATTTTAAAACAAGAGGAAAAAATCATTTTTAATTATTTGAAACCTTTTCTACTCTCCTTGGGTCAGGGGTCTCAAACTCGCAGCCCGCAGGTCTTTTCCGGTCCTCCTTACATTTTGTGGCCCTGCCCTAGAGGAATCTTCTTTTGTTTTGTTTTGTTTTGTTTTAGTTGTTTGGGTCACACCCCCCAATGTTCAAGGCTTACTACTGACTTTGCACTCAAGGGTCACCCCGACTTTGCCTCCTGCGGCCCCCAGGTAAATTGAGTTTGAGACCCCTCCTCTTGGGTACATCTGCTGAATGCATATCTAACCAGATAAGTTTCCCCAATACCATAAGTTCTTTTCTATGACTGCATTTGTAAAAGGCTATTGCATCTATTTGTTTATCTACCTCACTTCACTGAATTCAAAGTTCCTTAAGACAGAAACTTTGAATGACTCAACCCGGAATTTAAACAGCCTGGGATGGGCCTGGTACCTGACAAGTCAGTAGCAAGTGCTTGCTAAACTCCTGATTCCTGTGGGCATAGGCCAGTATGAATTGGGAAGATGTACACATAAAAGCGCTTGATCTGTTTTAATGAAATCACTGGCTTGGGCCAGAGAGATGGTACAGTAGGTAGGGTGGTTGCTTTGAATGCACCTGAGTTGGGTTTAATCCCTGGCAACCCCTAGAGATTCCCCAAACTAAGCCAGGAATGATCTCTGAGTGTAGAGCTTAAGAATAAGCAAAGGGACAGTTCTGTTCACCATGTTCTCTCTGCACATTCTCACCGTGATGGTCTCCCAAAAACGGCGACCCCGCTGCCACCAGTGTCGCTACTACCCTGTAAAAAAGCCAAGCCCTCTGGGGGAGCAACCTGGGACCCCCTGGGAAAGAGACTACAGCAGAAATTGATGGCCCTCATGATGTCTGGTGACAAAAGGACTTCTGCCTTTTCTGAGTCGGACAACCTTTCTAAGTGGGAAGTGGGTGGGGACCATCTATGGAGCCTCTGGCACGGTCTATGAGGACCTGAAGTATAAGCTTTCCCTGGAGGTTCCCAGCGGCTACCCTTACAACGAACCCACAGTCAAGATCCTCATACTCTGCTTTCACCCCAGTGTGGATACCCATGGGAACATCTGTCCACCATGGGAACATCTGCCCGGACATCCTGAAAGACAAGTGGTCTGCTCTCTACGACGTCAGGACCATCTTGCTGTCCTGATTCTGCTAGAAGAACCCAATACTAACAGCCCTTTGACCATGAATGCTGCAGAACTCTGGAAAAACCCTCCAGCCTGTAAGAAGTACCTGCAGGAAACCTACTTGAAACAGGTGTCCAGTCAAGAGCCCTAACAAAAGGACCATCTCTGCCCTGCTCCTCCTCTATTTTCATCTTTATTATCCCTTCAGCTATTCCTTTGTCTCTTGTCACTCTGTACGGGACTCTGTGTCTACACTTGTATCATTTGTTTTGTTTTTGTTCAGTTTATTTTATTGTTTGTTTTTGGGTCACGCCGACAGCGCTCAGGGGTTACTACTGGCTCTGTGTTCAGAAATTGCTCCTGGCAGGCATGGAGGACCATATGGGATGTGGTAATCGAACTACCATCTGTCCTGAGTGGGCTGTGTGCAAAGAAAATGCTCTACTGCTGTGCTATCTCTCCAGCCCCATTGGTTTTGTTCATTTTAAATTAAGTCTGTTCAACCCTTGTGATGGTTATATAAAATAAATGTATTTGGGAGGAAAAAAAAAGGACTAAGTTCAAGGCATAATGGGATGTGGCAAAAATAAATATATAAAGGAAAACAATCAGATGGTTACTCTTTACTGCTTACATTTAGCTCAAAGAATGACTCTACTATAAGGTCTCAGATCCAGATCAAGTGCAGAACGGACTGGAGATTTGAAATGAAGTTTAGCAAAGAAACAAGATGAGTGGGAGGTGGTCAATAAAATGGTTACTGGCAAAACTGGGCTTCAGAAATGATGGAGAGCAAATCCCCCATGACCACCCAGAATGGGAGAACCCAGCCACAGTGGATCATACTGCAGCCCTAATAATTTTCAGAAAGAATCTGTTCTGTGAGCACAGCCGGGAGGGCATCTGTCTTGCATGCAGCAACTGGGATTCAATCCCCAGCATCCCATATGGTCCCCAGAGCCTGCCAAGAGTGGCTTTTGAATGAAGAGCCAGGAGTAAACCCTGAGCGCGGCCAGGTGTGGCCCCATAACCAAAAGAAAAAAGAAAAAGAACCTTTTCTGAATACAGAATTTCTATTTTTGGGGGGCCATATGCAGTAGCACTAAGGGATTATTCCTGACAAACTTGGGGGACCATATGGGATGCTGGGGATCAAACCTAGGTCAGCAATGTGCAAGGTAAATGCGCTTGCAAGCTGTGCTATCACTCCAGACCCAGAATTACTAAATTTTTTATTATTGTCAAATCACTGTGACAACACAGAATAAAAAATAAAATAGACCCTGATTTATAACTTTAGATCAAGTGAAAAACATTTCCCCTATAGAATCATATAGACAGGAACCTAATTAAAAACCAAAATGATTTCACTTCCTCATTCCTTTGGTGTGTTAGTTCCTGTTCCCCTAATTTAAATAAAAACAAAAGAAGAAGAGCCGGTCCTATGACAAAGTGGAGACAGAAATAGAATGTTGAATGGTGGTTTACCAGTATAAGGGGAGGAGGAGGAGGAAGAAGAGGAGGAGGAGGCAAAGTTAACATTTGACCAGCATGGGTTTTTTTTTTTTTTTTAAGATTAAGGGTTATGATGGGGGCTGGAACGATAGCAGAGGTAGGGCTTTTGCCTTGCACATGGCTGACTAGGGTGGACCTTGGTTCGATCCCGGGCATCCCATACTGTCCCCGAGCCAGGAGCGATTTCTGAGCACATAGCCAGGAGTAGCCCCATAGCATCATCAGGTGTGGCCCCAAAACAAAGCAAAACAAAACAAACAAACAAAAAAACCATTTATGAAGCTGGATGGCTATAAAATACTGTTAAGGTATTTAAGTTCACTATACTATATATTTTAGGAATGTTGAGAAAGTAGTAGAGCTACATATCCAAAGCACAGACTAAACACTGAAAACATGAAACTCATAGTACTACCACAAAACTATTTTTTTGGTGGGGGAGGTGGCCCACATCCAGTAGTGTTCAGCACTGTGCTCAGGGAACCATATGGGTATGTATGAACCATATGGGTACCACTGAAGTTTAAAATGTACCTGTCAAGGGCATATGGGAACATTGGTGGAGAGAAGCTGACAATGGTAGTGGGATACATGCTGAAATATTCTATGTTTAAAACTCAATTATCAGTTAACTTTGTAAATCATGTTTTCAAATAGAAAAAAAAATTTGGGGGGCCAGATAGTACAATGGGTAGAGCACTTAATTCGCACAAGGTCAACCCAGATTCAATTCCCAGCACCACATATGAGCTTTCAAATACTGCCAGGAGAAACCTCTGAACTCAGAGCTTGGAGTATGCCCTGGAGCATGCCAGGTATGGCCTCAAAAGCAAACAACAACAACAAAGTATTTAAGATGGTCAATCTTACTGTATATCAAACCACAATAAAAATTTAGAAAGATTTTATTCAAGATAACTCATTTTCATATTTAGCATTCACTCATACTCAGAAGATATATGCCATGTAAACAGACGTATGAAGAGTGCAGGGCCTGGAACTGAGTTAGCTCGACCTCTGCACCAACTATATAGGGGACCATGAAGGCTCTCTAGCTTGCTTGCATAAGAAAGATCTGCATCTCCTGGCATCAGAATTCTCCACAGTATCCAAGCCTCAGCGTGAATGGAACTCATCTTTTCCTCTAGCAAGCAGCTTTCTCCTCCTAAGCACTGAGTGAGGAGGTATCATGGGAAATCTCCGTTTACCCTTCATTTTTTCCCTCAGATTAGAGTTGCTGCACCAACAGTATCTGACAATTTGATCTCCACGAACTAGACTGTCGATGGCTCGTGGGCAGGGTCTGACCTTTACCTCTGTGAATTCAGAACATCAAGAACTGAACTGAACACTATATACTAAGTTCCTGACTAGCTGGGGAGTTTCTTTCTCTTCTACTTTCCAATAACCTTTTCTATTTCTAAAAACAAAACAAAACAAAAAACCCTATATGCTAGATGACTCTGTAGTTGATTGTGGTATCATGAACAGTCATTTCCAAAAGGAAGAAGTCTGCCCTTAAATAACTCACAGTTTTGACCTTGAGAAGTGACTGACTTCATCTCTGCTTGTTTTTCCCCAGCTGTGAGAGGGGGCTGTTATTAGCTTTGACTAGTCTCTAGCATGGTTCAAAAGGGACAAATGTTCTAGAAACTGGAAAAGTAAGGCTTCTAGTTGCAGTCTAAATCCAGAAGCAATGGCAGCAGAAGGGCTATCTCAAAAAAGAAAAAAATGCTCATAAAAATGATAACAAGCAGAGCAGACATCTGGTAGTAAAGAGAATATGAGGCCAAAGTTCACATGGCTTGCTGGTGTTGTCACAAATGCTTCTATTTAGTTCAAAAGCCTTCTAATATTAAAGGTATCTTGAAGTCACCTTCAAAAATGGCTCACAGGGAAGCAGTTGTAGCAGGTGGAGCCAGTAAGAAAAAGCCATGGTACTCTTACCACAAAGATATCCCAGACCTCAGATCTCAAAGCCTGCACTAGTTTGCCTTGGGATGTAAATGTGAACATTATAACTAGTTGGAGAGTGGCTAGTAAACTCTCTTCTGTCTGCAGCCTGGTTCCCAGGTTCTAGATGGATTTCTCTAAAATTCTATGAGATAAAACTCTGCTGATATGTAATTTTTCCACATAGGTATTTTTCCTAAATCATGGTCCACCTTTCCTCTAAGTTACGATATGGATTTGGATAGATTAAAAAAAAAAAAAAAAAGGAACAAACCTCTTTCTTGCCTCAAACTAAGGGTCTGGAAAGGGGATAGTGGCGGCAAAAATCTAGACAAAAAGTTTGTTTTTCTCTTCTTTAGGTGGTGGTGGTGGTGGTGGTGGAGTAGCAGCACAAGTTGCTCAAGGCTTACTCCTAGCTCTGGGCTCAGGGGTCACTGCTAACAGATTTCTGGAAACAGTAGCGGGTAATGTGGGTCTGGTGCATGCAAAGCAAGCGCCCTATTCACTGTACTATTTATTTCTCGTGTCCCCCACCTGAGATGGTTTCATTGGTTAACTATCTTCAGCCCCCATATGGCCAAAATAATTGAAGGGGAGGATAGCAACAGTCCAAGACAGAAACTGCGATGGAGGGAGAGAGAGAGAGAGAGAGAGAGAGAGAGAGAGATCAAAGGGCTAAGTGTATTATTTGCATGCATGAACTTTGAGTTCACCCAAACACCCATCTCCAAATAAGTTTGAGGTGAATTAAAGAGTGAATCGTACCTCAAAATGGAAGGATAAGAAAGTAGGGCTCTTTAAAGTCCAAAATTCCGGGGGCTGGAGAGGTAGCATGGAGCAGAAGGACATTGGTTCGAATCCCAGCATCCCATATGGTCCCCCAAGCTTGCCAGGAGCAATTTCTGAGTGTAGAGCCAGGAGTAACCCCTGAGTACCGCTGGGTATGACCCAAAAACCAAAAACAAAAAACAAAAACAAAAAAAGCCCAAAATTCCCTAGAGGAAATAATAAAGTAAAATAATTAAGTTAAGGAGGCCCTCCTCACTTTCCTTTTCTCCTTTTCTCTTCAATGTCTCCCTTCTTCATTCCCACTCACCCTGAATCACCCAAAGCAGGCACCCAAAACTCCATTTATCAAATCTTTGTTTGTTTGTTTTAGGGCCACACCCATTAATGCTCAGGGTTACTCCTGGCTATGCGCTCAGAAATCTCTCCTGGCTTGGGGAGACCGTATAGGACGTCGGGAGATCAAACCACAGTCCATCATAGACTAGCGCTTGCAAGGCAGACACACCTTACCTCTAGCACCACTGCTCCGGCCCCCCTATATATCAAATCTTAATGTTTCCACTCTTCCCCCATAAAGTCTTAATTGTTCCCTTTATAGATTAAATGGCTCCTCCAATCTTGCTGACCTCTGATTCTTTCCCCTTCTCTTTGTGCCACAGACATGAATGCTTTTAAAGGAAGAAATTCTATCAGACTTTGAGATCCTTGAAAGCAGAATGTCACCATATCCTTTTCCTTTTTAAACTTCTGACTTCAAAGCCCCAAAGATATAATCATTAAACTCCCACTAAAATTTACCTCTACAAACCACAGAAATGGCTTGGCCTTCCTCAAAAGCTGCCTAAATCTGGGTAGATCTGTTTGAGCCTCAGGTATTGCCTTGCTATCCCTTACGTGTCTTGCTCACCTGAAAACCTCTCGCCCTCACCCTCTGGTTGTCATACTTGCCCCGTTGTCCACAGTTCAGGTTCCAGATGACAGGATCAGCAGCAAATTACTACCTTAAGCAGTCACATTAGCTACCAAAGCCTTCTGGAACCTTCTCTTAGTGGTCTTCAGTAGTTCTCTCTTCCAGAATCTAACAGCATGATAACTACAACACAGACCTGAGTGTGAGAGACAACCTTTTCTATTCCAGCACTAACAACCAACAGTAGTGAGTTCTCAATCAAATCAATCCTTTTCCTGGTGGTCAGAGGTCAGCATGGATGATCTCCAAATTCCTCTTAGTTCTAAGAAATCTGGAATGTCTTCTAGGGAACAGGAGGAGCCCTAAAGTATTTCCTCCGAAAATGAAAATGAAAACATATATCAACATACAAGTTCTGCCTGGAAGGATGAAATGTTAAACCCATCCTCTTTATTCTTAAATAAGTGGTCCTTCCCATTAAGTCTTCCCAGACCCATGCTGGCATTGAACTCCCTCTGTATTGCACGAAAATGGAGACTCCATTTTCCATTTAGAATTTAATCAATCCATCCATCAGTATATTTGTATAAGCATCAGTACTCAGTGTTCCTAAAGCACTTTCCAAAAATAACAAGTGTTTAAACAACAACAACAAGAAAAAAAACCCTCAGAATCCCAGCTTCCACACACATAAAATCACTGCAATGAAAGTGAAGAGCCCCAGAAAAATAAAAGATTCAAGAGAGGACAGAAGACAGAATGAAGACAGGACAGAAAAGAGAAAGACAGAGTTCCTGTAAGAAGAAACTTACCTCAAGTCATACATTACTAGCCCAAAAGGCTGAAGCCAGATTCTCCAGTACCAATGCTCTAAATATAAGAAATCACTTCATTTCCCTATGCCTATTTCCTCATTAGCAAAATTATTCTCAAGAGACTAGGAGGGATTCTAGTTAAGTGGGCCAGAATCTCTGGTCTATATAAAATTTACAAGAAGATCTAGGATAACTTAAGTTACAGTTCTCCAGCTACAAACTGGATAAACCAGTGGTTTTCACCCTCTTGTCTGTGGATCAATAATCAGTCCGTGGGCATAAAGGGTTGGGGGAAAAATACTGCAATAAAAAATGGCCACCCCACTGTTGTGTTGTCAGGTGGGAATAAGATGAATGTGAAGGACACAAAATAGTATCTGGACAGTGGGGATTCAAAATTAGCTAAGGGGTTAGCTAACCCCCATTCCTGCTCTGCCAGGCTGACTATGGGGTCCCATAGGATTTCCAAAGGGTTTGGATTTTAGCTGGATTAGAAACATGTGCCTTGAGAATAGACTAAAAACAAAAAGTTTGTTTAGTCAAAATAACTATCAACAGATTAGCAAACAATCCTCCAAGGTTCTATTAGTATTACTATTAAGTCCTAAAATTACTTTTAGAGGTTGGAGCGACATTACAGTGGCAGGGTGCTTGCTTTGAACGTGGCTGATCCCAGGTTAGATCTCTGGTATCCCATATAGTCCCCCTGGTCATAGTCAGGAGTGATCCATAATTACAGAGCCAGAAGTCAGCCTTGAGGGAAGCTGGATGTTGTCCAAATACCAATTAACATTCCCTCCCCTCTAAATAACTCAAGAAATACTTTTTTCAGGAGGATCTAGCCTTTTAGTCTGAATATGTATACAGAAGCATGAGAGCACAAAGTATGCATGAATATATAGATATAATAAATAACATTTATAAACACAGTTGTATGTAACCCATATACTGCATAATGCATAAATATTTATCATGTATGTGTACAAATACAAATAAAATCATTATCTCATTAAGTAAATAAAATACCCCCATTTGACTGATGAATAGGAATCCATTGATCTATAATAGAAGTCATTCCCCGTGCTCACTTCAGCAGCACATATACTAAAATTGGAATGATGCAGAGAAGATTAGCATGGCCCCTGCGCAAGGATGACACGCAAATTCATGGGGCGGGGGGGCTGAGAGGTGGCACTAGAGGTAAGGTATCTGCCTTGCAAGCACTAGCATAGGACGGACCACGGTTCGATTCCCCGGCGTCCCATATGCCCCCCCCCCAAGCGAGGAGTGATTTCTGAGAGCACAGCCAGGAGTAACCCCTGAGTGTCAAAACAGGTGTGGCCCAAACCACCCCCCTCCAAAAAAAAAAAGAAGTCATTCCTCCAAAAAACTTCCTACTTTTGTTTTCCAAAATAAGACCAAATTTAGTTGCTTCTCTTCTGGAAAACAAAAACAAAAACAAAAACAAAACACACAATTTAGTCTTCATATAAAAGAAGGCTCTTCTTTTATAAGTCACAATATGACTGCCTGGCAGAGAATCAGCCAGCCAATCATGTCTCTCTGGGTCCACTTACACAAGCAAATTGAAGTGCATAGTATAACTATTACAGGTAGTATATTTGTGCAGAGACCACTAACTGCCTCTTTGTGTACCCTGGAGTACTCAATTTCACTTGTTCCTGAAGAGAAAAAGGAAAAATGACAAAAACCAAGATACATGCAGTTAAAAAACAAGAGGGGAAAAAGAAAGAATAGACATCCTGAAAGTGTGGCCAGGTAGCAAACAATGTTTGAAGAAAATGGAAGAAATGGCTAGGACTGGTTCTTGGATCTCACAGTAGATCTTACATAGTTTATTAGACTCCCTCTGCTGAGTTTCCATCAGAGTTGATTAGAGTAGGCTTTGATACCTATTTGACAAATGAGATAGACTAAATATTATTTGGTTCTTAGGGCTCTGTGTTTGCAAGGACCACACTGCCATTCAGCAAAATGTACTGGCCATAGTAGTGCAAGACTCCTGATCAGCAATGATCTGTGCATTATTTCTTTTTTTTTTTTTTTTTTTTGGTTTTTGGGCCACACCCAGTGATGCTCAGGGGTTACTCCTGGCTATGCGCTCAGAAGTTGCTCCTGGCCTGGGGGACCATATGGGGCACGGGGGATCGAACCACGGTCCGTCCAAGGCTAGCGCGGTAAAGCAGGCACCTTACCTCCAGCGCCACCACCCGGCCCCATGCATTATTTCTTAAGCTAAAGAAATTCACAATAGGACTGGAGATATGGGGCCCGGGAGATAGCATGGAGGTAAGGCGTTTGCCTTTCATGCAAAAGGT
The DNA here is from genome assembly GCA_004027635.1 of Crocidura indochinensis. Lineage (NCBI taxonomy): Eukaryota > Metazoa > Chordata > Mammalia > Eulipotyphla > Soricidae > Crocidura > Crocidura indochinensis. The sequence goes on from PVKC010041980.1 coordinate 11,921, forward strand.
CATCGGTTCGAATCCCGGTGCCCCATATGGTCCCCTGTGCCTGCCAGGAGCAATTTCTGAGCATGGAGCCAGGAGTAACCCCTGAGCACTGCCGGGTGTGACCCAAAAACCAAAAAAAAAAAAAAAAAAA
>PVKC010041981.1:0-12064 GCA_004027635.1 Crocidura indochinensis
TACCTGCGGTGTTATCACTCTCCCCCACAAATACTTCTGTCCTCTTTGGAGTGGAGTGGTGGGGCAAGAGTCCATGCATGAGCATCTGGATGACCTTGTTGGGTTAGGAGAGTATTGTAGTGGTTGGGTGATGGGGTTGGACGAAGGCTCATCCTTGGGGATTCCCGTACCATGAGGGCGTCGATGAGCTCATCGTCATGCTTGCCCTTCTCCACTAACGTCCCCATCTGACTCTTGAGCGTCTTCACCTCCCCAGCCAGCACCTTGTTGCGGGACTTCACGCCCTCCAGCTTCCTCCTCGTCTCTTCCAGCTCCTTCTGGAGGGCGTCTCGTTCACCTACAAGTTTCTACAATCAAAAAAAAAAAACAGTTGGGGTAGATGGCTGGGGGAAGGGAGTTCCCCTATCCCCATGCACCAGGGAGGCCCCCAGAGAAGCAGAGACAGGGACAGAGCAAGTTTCTCAGGACCATGAGACTTGACTAAGTCCATGATAATGCCCTTCTCCTGAGCCCACAAACCCAGCCTCCCAGCAGCAGTTTGGAGAGAGGGTGGATGTGCCCATTCCTTAGTAAGGGGAAAGGAAGTGTCACAGAGGCTTGAGGTCGGGAGTAGCCCTGAGCTGGGATGCACCCTGGCACGCCTCACCTGACCAGGAGTCAGAAGAGAAGGATGCGTCACTCACAATACTTGCGTCTCCCACACAGCCCTGCTCCCCCTTGCACACCTCACTGTGCCCAGCCTCTGTTTCTTCTCCACACTCCCTCAAAGGCCTGCTCTGAGCTCATGACTTGAAGCAGGGAGGGACACTGTAGGGAACCAAATGTCCTGTGCCCATTTTCTCCTGGCCTCTTCTCTCATTGAGTCCTCTTAGCTCACTTCTGGCCCTTCCTCCCTGTACCAGGGCTGGAGTCATCTTGCCTGGGGATCCCTGCTTCTGCTCCTCCAGAAGAGGGCCCAGGCCTGACCTTGCTGGCAGGATGACCTGCCCCATCAGAAGGGAAGAGCTGGGCCTAGAGAAATAGCACAGTGTACCCAAGGCATTTGCCTTGCATGCAGCAACCTGAGTTCATTCCCCATCATCTCATACATCTGGTCCCCTACACCTGGCGGTGCTCAGGGGTTACTCCTGGCTCTGTGCTCAAAAATCACTTCTGGATAGCTTGGGGACCTTCTGGGATGCTGGAGATCAAACCCAGTTAGCCATGTACAAGCAAACATCCTACCCACTGTGCTACTGATCTGCCTGCCTTTATTTTGAGTCAGGAATAGTTTTTGAGCACAGAGCTAGTAGTAGTCCCTGAGCTACTCTGGGTGTGCACCCCCCATAAAAGAAGGAAAGATGTTGGGACATCTCTGCCTTCAGCATTCTGCATCCCTCTTTCCAGCCTCCTGCCATCAGCTTGTGGAGATGTGTGAGGAAGCAGGGCCCTGGCCTAGGAACAGCTGCCTAGTTCCGGGCCTGCTGCTCTCAAACAGGAGTCTCAGATCAGCTGGGAGGCTGAGGGGGCTATTCTGCCCCTGGCACCTCCACCTACTTCTCAGGCCCAGGCTTGGAGAATTGACTCACTCTCCCCCCATACATACACCCACCTAGGAGAGGTACCACAAGCTCCACTGACAGAAGCATCCTGAACCCTGTGCCTGGATTGCTGGCTCTGCCCCAGATTGGAGACATTCAGTCTGGGACTTGGTCTGAACAACAGGAGAGATCTTTGTGGGGACAGGGTTGGAAGAGAGATGCTAGGAGTATGGAGCACTCTTATGGCCAGAGAGAAGTCAAGTGGACCTGGGCAAAAGTGATGAGAGGGGGCCGGAGAGATAGTATGGAGGTAGGGTGTTTGCCTTGCATGCAGAAGGATGGTGGTTCCAGCATTCCACATGGTCATGGCCCCCTGAGCCTGCCAGGAGCGATTTCTGAGCATGGAGCCAGGAGCAACCTTTGAGAGCTGCCGGGTGTGACCCAAAAACCAAAAACCAAAAAAAAAAAAAAAAAAAGTGATAACGAGACCAAGTTCTCACACTCTGGAACCATGTGTGTCTGAAGCTAGTGTAGCCCGAAACCAAAGCTTCTCAATCTGGAGCCACCACAGCCAGGGGTTAAAATGCCATTGAGTGTGGGGCCACAGGGAGAGCTTTCTGAATGCATGAGAACCGCAGATGAATCGAAATCAAAATCAGGCATATCGTGAAATCAGGGTGCTCATGGTGGCACTTGCCTGGGCTGCATTTCTTGGATGAAAAGTATTGGCAGTGGAGTTCCCTGGGCCCATCACCAAGCAGGGCCAGTACATTTGTCCCCCAGTGGCATCAGCCCCTTTAGAGTTCAGCTTCTGACATGCGCAAACATCCGCAAACAGCCAGCAGTCCCTTCTACCACCCAGATCCCTCTTCCACAGGCCACTTTCAGGCCTGGCGTCTCAGTGTGGTCTTTAAGAGCCCATCCAGAATCCCTCCTGGGGAGGACCAGGTCAGGTTCACCAGCCTCAGAGACACCTCAAGATGTGAGGTGTACACCAGGGGCCAGCCTCAGCTGGCCTGACAGGGGTCTCCACCTTCAGTCCCCCACTGCAGGCAGTTACCTCCCAGCCTTCCTGTTTCTCCTTCTCCAGTGTGCGGATTCGCAGCAGGTTCTTCTCCTGCACCGACAACTTCCGGGGGTCCGAGTAAAGCAACAGCAGGTCACTGTCTGTCCCCGTAGATCGGCTCCGGGTCTGTCCCAGCTGCTTCTCAAGCTCGCGAACCTAGGGCGGAGCTGTAAGGTTCAACCGAGATCCTAAGGGGAATCCCTGAAGACCTCACCAGATAGGGAACTCTGCTGGTCCCCACCCTCTGGATGGAGAAGGGTCTGAAGTGACATTGAATGATCCAAAGACCGAGAGGACAGGGGCACAGGTTAGCTGGGAGCCCAGAAAGCTCTAGTCTCTGAGGAGACGTGGAGGCCAGGCCCCGGGCTCCAGGGACAGAAAGAGTGTTGGGTGTGGGCAGAGGAGGAACTAACAGACAGGACCTGAAGTGGGGGGACTGGGGTCCAGTTGCTGGTGGTACTTGGAGGGGCTGTGTGGAATAATGACCCCAGGGCCTTGTTCATGGAAGACCTATGCTCTACCACTTGAGATTATTTGTTTTTGTTTTAGGGTTACACCTGACTCAGAGGTTACTTCTGGCAGTGTTTAGAGTGCCAACGATCAAACTTGAATTGAGTCCATGCAAAGCAAGTTCCCTACTTGCTGTATTATTGTTCTTCCCACCCTACCTACCACCACCACCTATTTTAAACAAGTGGCACAGGTGATTTTTAGAACCAGGTGACCTGAAGAATCCTGAGGGACCCCAGGATGCCCTCAGCCTTGAGCCAGCACCCTCATGCCAAAGGTCCTGGTGCCACCACTCAGATATACAGCTTTATTGGATACCTGTTTGCTACCTTAAAAAAAATGGACCAGAGGGCCGGAGAGATAGCACAGCAGTAGGGCATTTGCCTTGCACGCAGCCAACCCCAGATGGACCTTGGTTCGATTACCAGCATCCCATAGGATCCCCCCAGTCTGCCAGGAGCGATTTCTGAGTGCAGAGCCAGGAGTAACCCCTGAGCGCTGCTGGGTGTGACCCAAAAACAACAACAAAAGAATGCTAGTGGTTCAATCACTGGCACCATATGGTCCCCCGAGCTAGCCAAGAATAATTCCTGAGTTGCAGAACAAGGAGTAACCCTGAGCATATACCATGTGTAGAGGGATAAAAAAGAATCTTGTTACCTATAGTCATCTGAGCACCACCAGGTGTGGGACCCTGAAGTTTGGGCCCAGGTCTCCTGACAGCTACTTGGAAATTCCAATCTCAGGGACCTCAGGACCACACCAGGTGGTGCACAGGGGACCTAGTGCTGGGAATCAAATCAGGCTTGGTTGCATGCAAGGCTGCATGTGCCTTAATTTCTTCTACAGTCCCTGGACCCTGGTTTCCATGCAAGACACAATACATTGAAGAATAAAGGTGAGTAGACTGGGTCCAGGGGCAAAATTCACCAAGCTCTTTAAGAAAACACAAATTAGCGCCCTCGTGTGGCATAATGTGGAAGTCCCTCTTTGGCATGGAAGAACACTTATTTTTCATCTTTTGTCTTGGTGGTGCCAAATAACGGTGGATGGAGTTTCCGGGAGCACTCCTGGCAAGTCTTAGCAAGGGGACCGTGCAGTTATGGATAACGAAACCAGGGGAAAATATACACTTCAGCCCTTGAGTATCTCCCCAGTTACTCACAGTTAATCATTTCTTCAAATCTTCAACAATAACCATGGCTACTGCTATGCTGAGGGTTTATCATGGCCAAACACTGTGCTGATTGCTTTACAAATGTTATTTGATTTCATTTCAACAAAGCACTTCTAATTAGATCCTTTTTACAAGTAAGGAGACCACAGCACAGAGACTTGAAGCAGTTGTTCCTAACAGCACCACACTTGTTAGCCACAGGACAGAGACCAGACTCAAACTCTTCAAGCCAGGTCACACACTGGTCAGGAATCACAGTTTGGGGAAGGCTTTTTGCCTTCATTCTGGCTTCAAGGACCCAGCAGGAGAAGATAAAAATCACTCAGGATCTGTGCATCGAGTCCCTGAGGAGGAAGTGGGTGTGGTTGGCCAATAGCTGGGTCTTGTCTTGAGGATAACAGAGAAACCCCACTACAGTCAGCCTTCACAGGTGTCTGCCATGCCAGACATTTGACTCCTGGGTGGCCCAACAACCCTGTGGGACAGGTCCTGCCATCGTCCTATAATCAGATGAGAAAACTGAGGCCCCTGGTAGAAGGCTGGAACTTGATGCCAGGCAGAATGACTCTTAGTCTGTAAGAGCTGCTCTTAAATGCTTGAACATAATGATGAAATGAGGGCCGGACAGATGCCTCAATGGACATGCAAAGCATGAGGAAGACTCAGGCTCAACCCCCATTATCAGATGGTCATGAGGTCAGCTGGAAGCAACCCTCAAACACAGAGGCAGGAATAATCTCTGAGTACCCCTGGGTGGGGTCCAAAAGCATACACAAAAAAGAGGGAGACAAGGCTGGGGTTTTAGTGGATAAAAATCAAAGACTTGGGGCCCGGGAGATAGCATGGAGGTAAGGCGTTTACCTTTCATGCAAAAGGTCATCGGTTCGAATCCCGGTGCCCCATATGGTCCCCCGCGCCTGCCAGGAGCAATTTCTGAGCATGGAGCCAGGAGTAACCCCTGAGCACTGCCGGGTGTGACCCAAAATACCAAAAAAAAAAAAAAAAAAAAAAAAGATCAAAGACTTAACGCATCTGGACCAAACTGGAAAAGAGCTGCAAGAACAATGGGCCTGGATGGAGCATATTAGGGGAGACATGCCTGGAGTGAAGTGAACCAAAGGCCTTGCACTAGTTAAGCTCCAGGGTCTGGCACCTGGTGTCACATAAGAGCTTGTTTGTTAAAAAGTAAATGAAAACCAGGTTGGTTGGAGATCAATTGTGTATTCTGCAGGGGTAGAGATAGTATAGCAAGTAGTCCCTTGACTTTGCATGCTTGGGTTTGATTCCTGAGTGCACCAAGAGTGAGTCCTGAGTGCAGAGTAACAAGTAATCCCTGGGCATCTCTGGTTGTGGCCCCAAACCTAAAACAAAACAGCTTCTTGGGGTCTTCTGGAGGAGTTCTGTTTCCCTGACATGGGCATCTGAAGCCCTTTGTCCAGGGGCAAGTGTCTGACAAGTGCTCACCTTGCTCTGCAGAACCAGGATCTGCTGTGCCCGGCCCCTCCAGGTGCCTGGCGAGGAAAGAAGCTGCTGGACATTCACATCCTCCCCAACCTCATTGACCAGAACCTGAAAAGAGCAGAGCCAACAGGACCATTTGTCAGAGTGGCTAGCACCCCTGCGCTGTTGCCTGGGCCCAAACTCCCTAAGGGCTGGCCTGCGCCTGCCTGGCCTTCCCCAACCCCAAGGCTAGCTGATGGGAAAAGCTTCCAACCCAGCATCCCAGCATTTCCGGAGATGCTTTCAACAGTACAGGAAGAGCTGACAATGCCCTGGGGAGCCTTGACATTCTCAGGGATGTGCAGGGAGTTCAAGCAGACTGCAGCTGCTTCCCAGTCAGCCCGGGAAAGGGCCCTCTCTGAGTGCAGCCAGGAGTGGGTCAAGACTGTTGACTGGGCCGGCTAGCTCCAGAAGTGCTCTGCTCCATGGCTGTTGAAGGGCAGTGTAGAGGCCTTCTTGGAGGCTCGTATGTATAAATCAGAGGGCTTCAACTTGTGCCCTGGGCAGTCTGTCACAGAAACCCAATCTTGCGTGCTGGGCTCTGGGGCTGGTTTCCACAACAGAGCACTGTTTGGGAAATCTTTTGTTGGTCTGCATAATTCCAGTTGGGAAGACAAATGCCAGGGTATTCTCTATGTAAATAAAAGAAATAACGGCTTCATGGGGCCTGTATTCTGGTTTAGTCTTTTTTTTTTGAAAGGGCTCTTTAATCCCTAGACTGTGTTCCAGAGTCCAGGGTTAGGGGCAACTGCCAGAGCAGAGAGCTTGAATAAAGGGAGGGGCCGGAGCTGAGTGCAGCAGTAGGGCATTTGCCTTGCATGTGGCTGACCTAGGATGGACCACGGTTCGATCCCCCGGCGTCCCATATGGTCCCCCAAGTCAGGAGCGATTTCTGAGTGCATAGCCAGGAGAAACCCCTGAGCATCATCGGGTATAGCCGAAAAACAACAAAAACAAAACAAAACAAAACAAAAAAATAGAAGTTGAAGGAACTCTCCCAAGAGAGTAGCACTATCGTGCCAAGGCTAGATGCAAGGGCACAGAGGCAATCCTCTTCCCTCATCTGAGTGGGCCAATTGTAGGGCTGGTGCCCAATTGGAGCCTAACCCAAAATACTGTGTGATACCCATGGGGTACCATTCAATCCCCTTAGCTCCTCCATCCCCCTGGCTGTTTTTCTTGTTTTTGTTTTGGGGCCACACCTGGCAGTGCTCAGGGGTTGCTCCTGACTCTGAGCTCAGAAATTACTCTTGGAAGGATTGAGGGACCATATGGAATGACTGAGATCGAACCCAAGTCATCTGCGTGCAAGGCAAATGCCCTACCTGCCGTGCTATTGCTCTGGCCTCCAACCACTGGCTACTCATAAGGTGTTCCTAAGCTGCCTCCCACCTAGGCAACCTGAGCTCTATGTCCATGCTACCTTCTGTGCCATGCGGAGTTCCTGCTTCACAGACTGCAGCTGGTTGCGGAGCTCACTCATCTTCAGGTTTGCTGCAGCTAGCCTGTCCTGCAGGACCTTGATCACAGGAGCCTCTGGCTGTTGAGGAAGGATGGAAAGGAAAGGGTCACTTGTGACCTATATATAGATCATCACTGCTGCTCCCAATGCCTGTTGCCCCTGGGAGGTAGGTTTCACACCTGCCCTCAGGGAGGTGAGGCAGAAATTGGTGGGACAGACCCCTCTAGGTGGAGATGCCTACAGGCTCGCTCCTATCCCGACACTGCATCCTGCCGAGATGTTCTCCTGCATTCACAGGAATCACCCCAGAAAACTGCCTTCTCTTCAGAACAAAGAGGGAACCAGTTCCTTCCTAGGAGGCAGTCCCAGCTTGGCTCATTCCCAGAACCCTTGGGCTGTGCTTTGGCCTCCCTCCCATGACACTGCTCCCAGAACAGAAACAAGACTATGTTTCAGTTTCCAAACGCTTGTCCAGAGGTTTGATGAACCACAGCATCCCTGGAAATACTGCCTGGTGGGATGACAGGCAGTTTGAGGTCAATTTTTCTCAAACCATGTGACCTGTTTCTTTGTCTTTGATAGCTGCTCCTCAGATTCACAGAGGGTATGGAAGGGCAAGTGTGTTCAAAACATCCAGGAGTGGTGAATGTGATAAAGCCCAGAAAAGGAAGAAATGACCTAAGGCACAGAGCTTTTGGGGTCAGACTCTGGTCCAAATGTTATGTGCACACACACATATGCACACACACATATGCACACACACACAGACTTTCCAGGGAAAGACCTAGGGATGGGTACTGGATGTGTGTGTGGTGGTGGTGGGGAGCTGCTCTCTCTTAGTGAGGCATAGCAAGGGCTCTTGGGAACATAAGAGGGGCAACAGATCCAAACACAGGAAATTTGGGGCAAGTAATAGTATAGAAGGTAGAATGTGTGCCTTGCATGCAATAGACCCATATTTGGGCCCAGGCACCCATGTGGTCCCCTAAGCATGTCAGGAATGATCCATGAGTATAGAAACAGGAATAAGCCATGAAGCCACTAGATGTAGTTCAAAAATCAAAATCACAAAACAAAAACAGAGGTATTTGAGGCATTCTGTGGGCCCAGAGGCCCTGGCACCCAATGAAAAATTACTATAGAGAGGACTGAACTGGACGGTGGTCCACAGCCCTGGCCTTAGCTGCTTCTTCGCAGGAGTAGAATAAAACACCCTGTCCCGAGTCCTCACTGCACCACCAGGAGGTGAAACCCAAGTGCATACACCAGGAGCCAAATGGAAGCAAACAAACATGACTCAAATGAGAAACAAATGTACCTCCCACCCATCTTTGTGGACTGGTTCCCCTGACGAGTTGCCTGCCCTCACTTTTCTGCTTCTGCTGCTCCTCACCCCTCACATCTTTGAATCTATGAGCTCCTTCACCACCACCCCTTCCAATTTGCTCCTGGTGTCCACACTTGGATTTCGCCTCCTGGTGGTGCTGTGAAAACTCAGGACACTGGGCCCCACGGGACCAGGCTGGTTCTCCTGGCCAGAAGGTTCCAGAGTCTCAGAAGCCTCATGTCCAAAAGTGTCCTCTTGAAGATAGGAGTTGATGGGATCATCACTGGCCTCAGTCACTGTTTCCTGGGTTGAGCAGGGGGTCATGGTCTTGCAGAAAGGTGGGTGTGTACATAAGGAAAGGTCTCCACTCCACACTTCCACACAACCCTCCACCACACAGACCTCCCAGGTTGTTAGAGAATTCATACCAAGATCCTCTCGCCTGTGGATCCCTTCGTCAATTTGCCTCCTGTATTGGAGGTGCTCTTGGTTGCCAACCTGGCTGGAGCCATCTGTAGCTGGAAGAGGAAAAAAGCGGGCAACTTATTGATCTGTTCTAAGGGTGCTCTGGGTCTGCCATCAGATGAGGTAGTTTCTCCTTTATGTGAGGATTGTTTGTGGATGAGTTTTCCTTGAGTAATGCATGTATATAGGTGGTGGGGTGGGATGTGGGTTTGATCCATTGCCAAGCCCCACTACACAAGCACACCCTGAATGATGATCCTGGACAGGGTTGGAGTGTTTAAGGGAGAGCAGCTGCCTCACAAGTGGTGGATAAGGAAATGAGAAACTCCATGTTAGAGAAGAGGAAATAGAGCTATGTCATGGACAATGCTGTTCCGGTGTTCACAGGCTGGGGCCTGAGCCTACCCCTGGTTGTAGCTACTTCACTCTGACTGGCTGCCCACTATTCACAGGACGGTCTCCATTGGCCAGGATGGGACCAAACTATTCACCATCCCTCTGACATGTCCTGTTCCCTTTGTCATCACTCAGGCATTCATACCAACTGGGTTCTCTACAAGAAACCCACCCCCTTCTTCCCCACCCTGCCCCTCACCTGGACATATTCCCTTCCTCTTAGAAGCCCAGGGAGGACAGACCAGGCCAGTATTGCTCCCCCTCTGTCCGGGCCTTACTTGGAGCCTGCAATGTTTCTCCAGACATATGTTTGAAATAGAGCCCTCGCTTGTAGCTGGAGCAGAGATTAAGGAAGATTCTGGAGAACAGCAGACTTGGAAGTCGGCTGGCCTGAGAGCGCCTCTTTGAGCCTCAGCCTCTTGTTTCAGCGAAGTCACATCAACTCCCAATCATTCAAGAAGTTCTTAATAGCTCCCACAGGACTACCAACTGCCTGATAGGGATCCTACTCAGCTATGGGGAGCCTGTTCTCTGGGGGTGGGCAGCAGAGTCTAGGAGGGACAAAGGAGACCCATGAGTGTTTTTGTGGAAGACTTGAACTGTGTACCCTTGTTCATTGAAGGGGAGCCCAGAACAAGGGCACAGAGTTGAACAACTGTGAACAAGGGTACACAGTTCAAGTCTTCCACAAAAACACTACTCTAAACATTACTTTAACTTGGATAATGTTAAAATAAACAAAGTTCACTTAACTCTAATGCTACACTGTCTCAAAGTGATGGTTTACCTGTTACTGCAATGGGGTAGGCAAAGTTTTCTAATTTGCTCAAAACAGTGAGCAGGTCAGGCCAGAACCATAGCACAGTGGGTAGGGCATTCACCTTGCACACACTTGACCTTGGTTAGATCCCCAGCATTTCATATGGTCCCTTGAGCCTGCCAGGAGTAATTTCTAAGCACAGACCTGAGCTGAGCACCACCAGGTCTGATCCTCCAAAACAACCAACAACAAAAATACCTGGAGCAGGTGAGGGGGCAGGCCTGAGACTCACATCCAGGTAGGAGGGTAGTGTAGTATTTCATCTTGGGCCCAGCAGCCTCTCTATGAGTGGTCCTTGCAACCACCCCCCTCAGAATATGTGAGAAATAGAGAAACTAGTTGCAAACACAGACCCACAGAACCCTTCAGAAGGACCCAGAGCATCTAAGTGAGGCCCCCTCTCAGGAGGCGGAAATGACCTAGGCCCCTCACTTCCCGCTCCAACTCCTGGATGCGATTGTTCAGCTGCTTCACTTTGCTCTTGGCACTCTCGGATTCTGCCATCAGCATCCTGTTCTTTTTGGACAGCTCCACGATTTTGGTGGCTATTACATCCCCAGCAACACCAGCCGTCCCTGAAAGGAAAGAAAATGGTGACGGCCCTTAGAAGCACAAGACTTTTGAGTGCCTGAGGCCAAATATAGTTCATGCAGCAGAGCACATACTGGACCTGTGCAAAGTCCTAAGTTGGAAGGAACCCAAGCACTGTATGACTCCCTGGTGACGCTTCAGCACCAGACCATAAGGTATGCTTTGCCAAGAGTAGCCTTTCTATAAAACAAGGAAAAAGGAAGAACCCAGGATACTGATGGCTTGGAGTGTCTACTGCACATCAAGGATGTGGGAGTGGCTGGACACCAGAGGCCAAAGGTGGGCTGGAGGAGGGAAGGCCGGCTAGAGGGGACAAGGGCAGGGTGTGGACAGGAGGTTGGGCAGAAGTCAGGCTGAGAGGAAGGGCTGGAAATTCCTGTTCTCTCTGGAGGGTAGTGTCCCCTCTGATGGAAGGGCAGTTTGGTGCAAATAGCCTTAGTTTCCTGAGTGCTTCTGAAACCCATGGTGCAAAGTGACAGACACCTAGGCAAGCATACCTTTCTAAAACACAATCTTCAGGCTGGAGTGATAATAGTGAGGGAGTTTTCCTTACACACTGCTGACCTGGTTTTGATTCCAGGCACCCCAGATAGTCCCCCAAGCACAACTCCAGGAGTGATTTCTAAGTGTAGAGCCAAAAATAAACCCTGAGCATTGTTAGGTATGGCTCCAAAACAATAAATAAATAAATAAATAAATAAATATACAATATTTGTTGCAATAACAATACAGTATCATACTTTGTAGGTTTAATATCTGCTTCACTGCCAATCAATGTGTGTATTACTTTTCACCCTGACTGATATCCCCAGTCCCCTGGACTTCCTCCTTCCCTGCTAGCAACCTTAACTTCTCTCTAGTCCAAACTTTATCTGTTTCATTTAGCTCTACATACCAAAAACATATAAATTTATTGGTGGTAAAATTCTTCATTCCAAGTGAGGTGAAAAAAAAAAGCAGAGCAGGTAACTGAGAAGCTATGCATTTTGTATTTTTAGTTTTTTTCTGTATTTTATATTTTTTATTTTTGTTGTTTTTTTTTCTTATTTTTCTGCCCTTGAAAAAAACAATTAATAAAAAAGTAGGCAAAAATCAAGAGCAGGAGCCGGAGAGAGATAACATGGAGGTAGTGCATTTGCCTTGCATGTAGAAGGACGGTGGTTTGAATCCCGGCATCCCATATGGTCCCCCAGCCTGCCAGGAGCGATTTCTGAGTGTAGAGCCAGGAGT
>PVKC010041982.1:0-12031 GCA_004027635.1 Crocidura indochinensis
CACTAGAGGCCACATAAAACCTCTTAGGAGCTACCTGCACTGGTCTTACTACTTACAAACAATTAAGAACAACTAACAATATTATCTAGAAATATGATGGTATTTAAAAAATAGAAAAAAATGCAAGAATTTATAGACTATAACTAATAAATATGATGAATAAGACCCTGAGACCCTGAATAGTAGACTATGAATAATACCTTAAGGAATATTAGATTAAAAATTAGATAAAATTAATTTATATTATTTATATAATTTACTCTGCTTCAAAAAATTCCGATATAGAAATAAAAAATACACAGATAGAATCAAGATCACAGTATAGATGGTTACTCAATAAATGTGTACAACCTAAAAATATTACTGATACAAAACATCTCATTTAGGATATTCCAGAATACTGCAATGTGGGAAATAATACCCATGAGAAAGTTTTGACATTGCACCTGTTTCAGAAAGAGAAATTTTCTAGATATAATGTGTAGACTCCAATGTGTAAAATGGCTTGAATAGTGTTCAGGAACTCAGGTTGACAAAGTTTGGCAGAGAAGGAACAAGAACTTCTGAAGATGCACGTGAATTGACCCGATTCATGTCAATGTGCTGATAACATGTTTATATCAAATGCCTTGACTACCAAAGCACCCTAAAAGAGTAAGAGCAACAACCAAGCAGACAAAACAGCTCAATAATTTCACATAATAATGTGGTTCTCTGAACAGTCCTATTATGTTACAACAGAGTATTGACTAAAGGAGTTATTGTGACAGGTAAAATGATGATTCAAGGTCCCAATAGAATGAGGTTCCATTCAACTCACACTATTGAACAAAGATCAAATATAAGACTTTTAATAAAACATATCTTTTATCCAGATATTTGGTCACATTTACTTTTGTAGGGCTTTTCACTCTGAAAATGTCAATATTAACTGGAATTAGCACAAATTTTAGATAAGTATTTTCTTTTTTTTTTGTAAACTTCAAGAATTTTCTAGATGTCTGAGGTAAAAAAAATGAAATAAACTGTTGAACATATTCTACAAATGTCAAAAGTAAAGTAAAAACTAATTCATAAAGTCCACTCAGGGGTTGCTGTTTTTCAAGGGAGGAAGGAAATTTGAATAACTATGATACAGCATAACTCAAAAATCACAATGTGGAAACTGATTTAAAGTTATTTTAGTCTAGAATGAACTGAGGTCTTTAAATAAAACACTTTACTAAATTTAATGATAAAATCTATAAAATAATGCATTCCATAAACTATAAATGTGTGTGGAACCATAACTATTAGAAATAATTTGGCAGGAAATAGATCTAAAAATTCTATACAGTATTTTGAATTATTTTCTAAATTTATGTCTTATCTATTTCATAAATGGAATTGATTCACTCACTCTTAAAGTCATAAACATAATGACCAATTTTTACTTCAATTTAGCAAGTTATTCGTGATTATTTCTAGTGTAATCAGTGTCTCTAAGGAACTAATAATTTGTTACCTAAATCAAGTTAGCTAAGAATTTAAGTCATAATACATACCAGAATAGTATTGTTAGAAAGTTTTATTTTCTTTATTTTTCAAGATTTCAGAGATACGGTTATATTGATTTTATATTGAAAGTATGTTTGTAAAATAAGAACAAGATTGATTCACTTGCTGTTCAATTGAATATGAATTCAATTGAACTTTTTAGCAAGCAACAACACAAAACAATTGTTATTCAAGATCATTTGGTGCTATTTAAAAGTCTTGGTTAAATTTCATGTGGAGAAATTGTGCACTCAGCTTAAAATGCTCATATAATTTCAAACAAGTATTTTTTTCTCTCCTATATCTGATAACTATGAATTGTGTTCAGCAATCTAGCTCTCTACATTTTAGATATGGCTGAATAGATTCTTGATTAAATAACAGTACTCTTATTATCTAAGAAGTGGAGTGTTTTAGAATAACAGAAAACAATCTACTGAAGTGAAAGAGAAGTATTGACATGATAAAAAATTATCACATAAACCAGGTCCATTGCTAATGTGTGAAGCTTTTTTCTTTATTTATTGTGGCTTCAGTACACTTTTTATATAAAGAGAATAATAAAATGTGTGATATTACAATCCTTGAATAAAGAGGCTCCTCTAAAGAGATCACTCATAATATTCATTAAATTATGGGGGAAAGTGCCAGAGACATTGTATAAGGGTCAAGGTATGACCATCAAGCATATGATCTTCTCTGGTTCAGTACTGAGCATCACATTTTATCTCCTATATTTTGTCTCAAAATACAGGAGATATCAAGACATAGAGTTAGGAATAAATTCTGAATACTGTTCATTGTGACCATTATAACAAAAGAAGCAAAATGCTGTAATCTTATAGAGAAAATTATTTTATAGTTTAAAATAATTTCCTTATCTTCTCTTCTTCAAAACTACAACTCATAATGGCTGGAGCGATAGCACAGTGGTAGGGTGTTTGCCTTGCACATGCTAACCTAGAATGAACCTTGGCTTGATCCCCGGCATCCCATATAGTCCCCCAAGCCAGAGACTTTTGAGTGCATAGCCAGGAGTAACCCCTGAGCATCACCGGGTGTGACCCCCCCAAAAACAAATAAAAACAAAAACAAACAAAACCCTTAGTCATGAGCAACTTTGTAACTGTGTATCTCACAGTGATTTAAAAAATGAATATAAAATCAGAGACCAGAACGATAGTATAGCAGGTAGAGCATTTGCCTTGCATGCACCCCACCCAAATTTGATCCTTGGCATCCCATATGTTCCCCAACTTTGCCAGGAGTAATATCTGAACACAATGCCATGGATAACACCTAAGCATTGCTGGTTATTTCCCAAAAAGCCAAGAAGAAAAGAAAAAAATAGATAAAAATCTTTTTGAAAATGCATCTTTACCAAAAATATATTTTGTTTTCTTTGTTCAAAGATCACACCCAGCAGTGCTTATGGTTTACTCCTGTTTTTGCCCTCTGCGAGCACTCCTGGCAGGTTTCAGGAGACCATAAGGGATACCTGGAATCAAACCCATATGATCTTGGTGCAAGGCAGTCTCCTTATTTCTTAGTCATTTAAAAAAGCAGTTTTGTTTTAATTTTCATTATTTTCATTGTAGTCTAGATAACATGGTTACTATGGTGTAAATGTTAATTAGTTTGTTTTACAAAATTTCTACACCTTCACTCTCGCTAAGTACCCAAGATACTCATAAACTGTGTCTAAGTTACTGATAGTCCACCTCTTCCTGAAAATTATTCTGTACACCACAATTGGACTAACTTCAAACTTTAAGTACTTTAAATATAGTCATAGACTTAAATTTTAATGATTTTTTTCTATTTTTTTCCTCAGGATAAGAACTACAGTCAGATCATCTATTTTAGACTGATTTCTGTTAGTATAGGTATCGTTGAATAGCATCACTTTATTTTCCTGTGTTCAGGGCTGGCTCCTGGATATGCACTCACTTGTTACTCCCAGTAATGCTCATAGAATCTATGCATTGTCACAAATCTTACTCAGGTAACCATTTGCAAGTCAAGTGTCCTACCTGTTGTACTATATCCCTGTGAAAAATCACCATATTTGCAAGTAAGTGGGTCAAATGTCACCTGGGTAATTTCATATATCTAATAGTTATTAGATCCACTCATACTTAGTTCCACTAAATTATATTCAGAGCACACAAAGAGAAATCCACGAGTCAAATTCTTGTAAGTCAAAATATGTTCCATAACTGCCCATGTACATATTAGAAAATATCAGGTAAGTTATTTTCCTTGGAGTTTGTCCTTTACAACCACAATTTCTCTCATAGTGAGTAAAGGGATAGAAAAGTAAAGACATGTTTCTCAAATGGATGCTTGTCAAATGAAAATTAAGGGAAGAAAAAAGTTCTCCCTATTAAAGTTAATATATGAGCATTTATGCATTATGAAACATTGCAATGCATAAGTAATGAGGCCTAGTTATTTAAATGAGGAAATTCAAATAATAGTCCATTAATTGACTAAAATATTTGCTGCTTCCAACTTGAAAATATTTTTGTGGCAGATTTTGATATATAAGTATCTTAAAATTCTAAATAGATTGTAATATAATAAGTAAAATACAACAGAGCATAAGAACAACAGATTGGGTACCTGATAAATAAATGCTCAGAAATGTCACAGGGCTTACTTGGGTATATTATTTTAGATAAGTATATAGAGAAAAAGAGAACTTCAAGTATGCTAAATTCATATGACTGAAACCAGAATGGCATGTATATCGATGATATACAATATAATTTGAGAAAATGGATATGCCCAACAAACTATAATGATCATTTTAAGTTGAAAATAGTGAAAAAATAAAAGCATTAAATAGAATTGTTAAAAAAATGAATAGGTCTGAGAAGGCAGATGTGTTCCATTCTTGTATAAATAAAAATGGTCTATTAAAAAGTTTAAGTAAAGTTGTAATACAAAAAAGAAGGCGTAAAAAACTTGGCACCAAAATAATGAGACAAAAATTAGCAGTTATGGAATGGAATTATAGAAAACAATAAATAATGTCATAGCTTTTTCCTGATATCAGATCAATAAATCCACTGCAATAGTCAGGTTAAATATATATATATACATATGTGTGTATAAGTGTACATTAAATTACTCATAATCTACTTTATTTTATTATTTAGCATTATTTCAGCGATGCTTCTATGATAAGCTATTAAAATTAACACATATTCAATCTTTAAAGGACAAAAGGATTTATTAAATGGACCTTCTTTCACCTGTTTGTCATTTACTTCATTCTATATTTTTACATCTTCAGAATCCAATTTTTAGAAATGTCTAGTTAATCTGCTTCTGTGTGAGACATGACCTCCTTCTCTATCACCTTGAAAGATTGTGCCATCTCCCTTAGTCCCTTATCCAATTAACCATCATCCTGCCCTTTTCATGTCCTAAATGTTTACCTTCTGTGTCGTGATCACTCTGCAGAACCAGGATGAACCTTGCCTCAAATTTCATTCAGTTGTTAAAAACTGATGACATCACACAATATAAATAATGAATTTAAAAAAGTTGAGCTACTTATAGAATATGAATTTGTGGGTATTTAAGGACAGGGCTACCAAGTTTAAAATTAAAATAAAATTAAAGAGGGGCCCGGGAGATAGCATGGAGGTAAGGCGTTTGCCTTTCATGCAAAAGGTCATCGGTTCCATTCCCGGTGCCCCATATGGTCCCCTGTGCCTGCCAGGAGCAATTTCTGAGCATGGAGCCAGGAGTAACCCCTGAGCACTGCCAGGTGTGACCCAAAAACCAAAAATAAATAAATAAATAAAATTAAAGAAAGCTGACTGGAAAAAATATTTTAATTCCCATTAGAATTTGGGGCCAGCATGAGAGTGGCAATGTGTATTTTACCAGAGAAAAAAGTACCACACTTTATGAGTTTTCTCAAATATGAAATAGACCTAAGAAGCTGTCATCAAGCAACAAAAATACATTCAATAAATTACATCATGAAAATTACCTTATAAAATCTCATCAACTCTCATTTGTGCAATTGTCCTAGCATTCCAATTAGAATATCTCTCTCTTATTTTATACACTACATCAACCATCTTCAACAGTCATGCCAATCTTGGATACTTGAAAATCTGACAATGCCAGGACCCTGTTCAGCATTCTTCACTGGTTTTGCATTGATAAGTAATATTCCTCAAATACTATTGAGAACTTTGAACTGAATCTTGAGGATGAAAATACCCAAAGTGGTTTGCTACATACAAAATATTTTGCATATCATTTTAACACAAATATATAACATATGTGAATTTTATTTTTACTATACCTAGCTATAGAATTTTAATATGAAAACATCATAATAGTCATACACTCATCTTCCTGTAGATATGATCATATTGTCCTAGAGTTTTGATTACTTAACCCAACATACTTTGGAATAAGAGTGCTTTTAAGATACACATCTTGTACATATATATATACACACATACATACACTTATAGAAATATACACATATATAAATAACCATGTTAAAAACCTTAGTTCATCTTTAAAGTGCTCTTCAAGGCTCTCTTTGAGCATTCTACAGATGTACATTTATGGTAAATTTATCATGCTTTTTAAATTTTGTATATACACTCTACAAAGGTTCATGTGTATATGCAGAATGTTTTCAGCAACATGAAATGCCTCAAAATCTTCTGCATAGTAGATTCTCAAGTATATTTAGGTTGCAAAATAAAAAATATTTAATTGATATTGATAATAACTTTCTGCCTTTATTATAAATATTATAGAAAAAGCATCTCTAGTAGTAATATGGTTGAATTAAATTTTCCAGAATTTAAAGGTGACAAAGTATAGTTAAAATTATAGACTGTATTTATTTTAAAGAGCACTATAAGAAGGAACTAAAGGGGAAAATGTAAAAAACAGAGGAGCATAGGTAAAAGTAAAATAAATGAGTCTAAGAAAAAAGAAAAATATGAGCAAACTCTTAAATGTCTTAGAAAACAGTGTTGAAAATCAGGGTAGGAGAATTCACATGGTAGCTCAGGCTAAGGTATAAACAAGAAAGAAATAGAATTAACACAAATCATAGGGGAATAAACGAGGGAAGGAGAGAAGGAAAAATTACAATGTGATGCATGCCCATGAAAATAGAATTATAGTTTCTAATAAGGGGACATTTGTATTCAGGTAGTTAGAGATAAGCTGAATGTATTATTGCATTGTGTGATGGGTGTAAGTAACAGATGAACTTTTTCCTATAAGCTGCTAATATTTTTATTCTGCTTATTTGTGTAATGAAGTCCCACACAAAATAATTAGAATTATTGATCCCAGGGCTATTATTTTCATAATCAGAGAGAACATGAAAATAGCAAGAATAATAGGAACAGTATTACACTTGCAATAATAATCTAACATTTATATGCTATAATACCCTGATTCAATTGTGTCAGAAATTCTTATTTTCTGTGATAAAATTAATTTTGTATGTCTAGATCTCTTCCTTTCCAAGAGTTCAGTATCAAGAATTTAATGAATGTGTCAAAAAATGAAAAAAAAAGAATAAAAGGAAGTTGATGAACTTCAATAATCAGCTACTGCACAATAGTAAATTCTGAAATTTGGAAATTTTCAGGAATGTCCTGTGCTTAAATTATCATATCTTGCTGTCATATTTCCATTCTGAATTTCACATTGATTTTTATTCTAGGTCAACATGAAATCCTCCAGATTATATTTGGTAATTAGATATTATACTAATTATATATTATTTATTTTAATTGTATATAGCATAGTATTAATTATAATAATTATCTTATAATCATCATATAAGTTATTATAAATCATATATAATAATTGTGTATAATGTATAAATACTACATAATAAAATTATAAATTATTGTTGCATAAATTATATGATATATTACAAGGCATAATTTATATGCATATATGGAAATGTAATTGGAGAACTAGAAAATTTCTTCACATTAAAGACACGCTCTGTCTTTTTTATCCTATTTATTTTGATTCTTCTGGTTGTTGGACCATTCATATGTCTCATCTCTACATCTTCATTCCGACATCACTTTGGCCTTAAAAAAATGGGTTGTCCCTACCCATGAAGCATGCTGCCATAATACCAATTACAGGTACTGTGCATACTAAACCCAAAGTCTTTATTCATTGTCCCAAGAAAAGTTCTCTACTACAGTTGTTGCAGAAGTAAGGGTATCATGAAGCTTCATCTGGGCTTATATCACCTTTGTGTGGTTAGGTAGAGAATTCTACCCTGAAAACAAGTTGTTGCTGTTTCCAAAATATCAGACTGTCACATAAACCAAACGTGGAGCAAGTTGGTGCCAGGGCTGCATTAGGGCCTTCCTCAATAGAAGTTTGATTATTGGTGCTGGTTCAGTAAACTATGCAAAGATGGGTTCCATATTTCAAAGGTGAACAACAAATGTCTGATTGACTAAGTCAGAGCACTATGACTAAAGTTCAAGATGAAAGCCCCCTCTGCAATATAGTTTATGAGTTCCTGTCCTTATTTGATAGAACTTCTTCCTGTACCTATGATTTCCCTATTTTAATGTGCCTATATAAAGGAAATAGGTTACGTGATACTATTGGTGAATATGGAGTTAAAAATAAGCTAAACAATCCCTATAATATGGTTCTAACAGAAAAACAGATCCCAAGAGATATTTATCTACAAGAACGACTAAACAAATCCACTAAATCCAGCAAATTAAACAAATCCAAAACAAAGGATGGGGAAAAACTACATCTGCTTAAGTAAATAACAATAAGAAGTATACCTGTTAAGGAAATACATCTAAAGAAATATAGGAAGGAAATATACATATCCCTTTTAAGTCTTTTGAATTTTCTGGGGTAGAGGAATAAAACCCAAAGCACAGCTTCAGCCTGCAACATGATCTTGTGGAGTCTGAAAAATGACTCTCACTAGTCACAGATCAGGAAATGTGCTCTAGCTGAGGGTCTTTCAAAAGGAGAATCAGTAAGTGAGCAACAATCCACAGCAAAGGGAGATAGGAGAAAAGGGGTCTCAGAGAGCAAATCAGTAGCTGCAGCGGCATCAGTTATTTCCTAGGCCTAGGCAATGTGGCTGGGAGGCTATTCTTTTGCTTTGGGAGCAGTTTGGCAGTTGTGTAGGGTGGGGGCAATGTTCCAATTTATGAGGAATTAAGTACTGAGGGTAAAAGGGTTACCAGTAAATAGAGAAAAATAACAGATCAGGAGTGATAGGGTGAGAGGATACAAAAGCATTTATAAAGTGGTAAGCATGGGAGGGGAAAAAAGGAAGGATTATATATAACAGAGGAAAAGACTATATATAAAATAGAAATTATGTACAATACAAAGAGATATTAGACATAGAGATGTCCAAGACACACATTCACATGCACATATACAGACAATTAATATTGATCCATAGGTTGCAGATAAAAAACTAGCCCAGTTTCCTCCTTGAATATGCCTGTAGTCTCAATTGAAAGCAGAGATTAACAGATGGGAATATATTAAGCTGAGAAGCTTCTGCACCTCAAAGGAAATAGCGCCCAGGATACAAAAGCCATCCACTGAGTGGGAGAAACTATTCACCCAATAGCCATCAGTTAAGGGGCTAATATCCAAAATATACAGGGCACGGACAGAACTTTACAAGAAAAAAACATCTAATCCCATCAAAAAATGGGGAGAAGAAATGAACAGACACTTTGATAAAAAAGAAATATAAATTGCCAAGACACATGAAAAAAACGCTCCTCATCACTAATCATCAGGGAGATGCAAATCAAAACAATGATGAGATACCACCTCACACCACAGAGATTGGCACATATCACAAAGAATGAGAAAAAACAGTGTTGGTGGGGATGTGGAGAGAAAGGAACTCTTATCCACTGCTGGTAGGAATGCCATCTAGTTCAACTTTTATGGAAAGCGATATGGAGATTCCTCCAAAAACTAGAAATCGAGCTCCCATACGATCCAGCTATACCACTCCTAGGAATATACCCTAGGAACACAAAAATGCAACAAAAATCCCTTCCTTACACCTATATTCATCACAGCACTATTTACTATAGCAAGACTCTGGAAACAACTAAGATGCCCTTCAACAGACGAATGGCTAAAGAAACTGTGGTACATATACACAATCGAATATTATGCAGCTGTCAGGAGAGATGAAGTCATGAAATTTTCCTATACATGGATGTACATGGAATCTATTATGCTGAGTGAAATAAGTCAGAGAGAGAGAAAAATGCAGAATGAGTTCACTCATAGATGAGTCAGAACTCATCTATGGGTTTTAAGAAAAATGAAAGACATTCTTGCAATAATAATATTCAGACACAAAAGAGAAAAGAGCTGGAAGTTCCAGCTCACCTCATGAAGTTCACCACAAAGAGTGATGAGTTTAGTTAGAGAAATAACTACATTTTGAACTGTCCTAATAATGAGAATGTATAAGGGAAATGGAGAGCCTGTCTAGAGTACAGGTGGGATTTGGGTGGGGAAGAGGGAAATTTGGGCATTGGTGATGGGAATGTTGCACTGGTGGTGGGTGGTGTTCTTTACTAGACTGAAACCCAAACACAATCATGTATGTAATCAAGTAGTTTAAATAAAAAATATATTATTAAAAAAAGATATCAGCAGTGGGACTACTGAGAATTCTGTTTATGGGTGATTGTCCTTCAACTGTAACTTTACCTTTTCCTCTTTTTTTGCATCTTTGTTCTCATAATTAAAAATAAAAATTAATTTAAAAAACTAGCCCAAGTGGATCCAGCCAGAGCACTTTAAAATATAAAGCCAGCAGGTCATATGAAAGGTTTTTCAATTCTAGGCAAACCATCATTTGTGAGGGTAAACTTTGCTGAAGAAATGCTGTCTGGGCTAGACTATACATAGAGCATTCTTTAAAAATTCAGAATTTTAAAGTCTTGAATACTAAGCAATTAGTAATTAGCACTGTAAAGGTGTCTGTATCCTGAGGTACCATTTAATATGTCTTGAGTGTCTAGGTTTCTTACGTTTGTTTAGTTTTTTTATTTTGTTTTGAGAGGGATTTGGGCCACACCCAGTGATGCTCAAGAGTTACTCCTGTCTATGCACTCAGAAATCACTCCTGGCTTGGGGGACCATATGGGATGCTGGGGATTGAACTACAGTCTGTCTCATGTTAGCGGAGTGCAAGGCAAACACCCTACCACTAGTGCCAAGGCTTTGGCCTCTGGTTCCTTTATTAAAAGCAAGCTGAAAACATGGGCATTGTGATATAATGGTAAACTGGCTTAAATTGAAAATAAATTGTAAAAACATACTCAATTAATGAGCATGGTAACAAGAGTCTATTGTATGCAGTTACTTATTCCAGTGATATCTCTGGATGCATTACAATATATTAGCAGGCATAATCAAATGTAAAATGAATAGATTAGAATATATATCAAGACATCATGATGATCGCTTTGCTTGGAATCCAATCTAGTATAGCACTGTAATGCAAAACTCGGGTTTTGCCTAACTTATATCTCCCAGAATCACTGTGAATAAAAATTTAAAGAGTTATTACAGGCATTAAAATTAAGATAATAAAGCATTCTTATATTGAGCACTGTAGTGAGAGTCTATGGCTTCCAAACATATTCTGCACATGTGGATAAAAGCATTTGAGCATTATTATAGATATCTATAAAGAGTGGTTGATTGAACACCTGACCAATCTAAATAGCTATATCCATTGTCGCAGGTGCTTTTGATGTGTAGAAGAGAATATAAGCATTTTTGTTTCTTCTTCTCAACTCTGCGTTCTTCTCCTTGCTATGCTCTAGAGCCAATGATGTTTGAGACAACCACCACTTAGACCATTGTGTTTCTTCATGCCATGATTCTAGATAACACATATAAGTAATATCATTCTTTATTCATCCTTCTTCTGGATTACTTCATTTAACTTGCAGTTATCTTCTAGTTTCATCCATGTTGTTGTATTCCTTACAACTCTAATATTCCCATATATATAAATATATATATATATTTATCACATCTACATGATTTAGTCATCTTTTGTTCATTATCTATGTTGATTCCAAGTCTTAGCATTTGTACCTAGTGCTGCAATGAATAGCGGTGTGCATACATTCTTTTGGGTAAATGTTTCTCTGTCCTGGAATAGATACCTAATAGAAGGAAAACTGAGTTATATAGCAACTCAATTTTGCGTTTAGTAAAATACATCCTGCAGGGCCTCCACTTAAGATAGGGATTGGGTCAGGTAGTATTCCCACTTGCTAATGTAGGACAGATCACGAATCAATCCCCCGGCATCTCATATGGTCCCCCCAAGAGAGGAGCGATTTCTGAGCGCATAGCGAGAAGTAACCCTAGAGAGTCACAAGTTATGACCCAAAACAAAAAAAAGAAAGAGAAAAAAACATAAAAC
>PVKC010041983.1:0-12199 GCA_004027635.1 Crocidura indochinensis
CACACCAGGCGGTGCTAAGGGGTTATTCCTGGCTTTCTGCTCAGAAATAGCTCCTGGCAGGCACAGGGGACCATATGGGACACCGGGATTCAAACCAACCTCCTTGGTCCTGGATCGGCTGCTTGCAAGGCAAACACCACTGTGCTGTCTCTCCGGGCCCTAGCCCTTCTTTCTTAAGCTTGGGTTCAGATACCAAAGAAATAGCTCAATAGATTGCCCAATGTAGATCACCTGCATCATATGCTTCCAAGGGCACCTCTCGGGGTAACCTCTGAGCATAACCTGTGAGTAGCCTTTCCATAACTCTGAGTTATGGAAAGCACCTCAAATGGTGCTTTCAGAGCCAAATAGTGTGGAATATGTAAAAAAAAATAGTCAATTATTTCAGGACAAAACTATGTGAATATGTGTCTCTGAAGCTTATATGTTAGGATTATCACAAATGCAATTTAAGTCTATAACAACTAATGTATAGTCATGTACATATTTATATTGTGTATTATAAGCATTTTATGATTTAATATGTATCAATAAATATATCTATTTTAAGATATAAATATTTAAGACATGTTGATAGTAACCCTCAAAATAGCTTCTAAACGATTCATAGAATAAAAACCATTTGTTATTTTTATACCTACACATTTGACAAATAGAAGGCAATCACTGTTATTTTTTCTAGTCATTTTCTGAAATTAAAAAATATCCATTAATTTAATAGATTTTTTTTCTGAAAAAGAATGGTGAGAGAAGCAGATAAAGGAAAGGAGGCAGGGGAGGAAATGGGCAGTTATGAAGTGACATTCATCACTCCGGCATCAATGTTCATAGATGAAATCAACTAGATCCCTTTCCAGGTTGTAGGAAAAGAACATATTGTGCAATTATGTCCTGTGCTGAATATATTGTTGGCATTCAACCAATTAATAATAACAAGAATGAAAACAACTCTGTCTGCGATAAGAATAAGGCTTCCAATATTAGTCACAGTCTGCTTAGCTTTAGGTTGGCTTAGATAAATGTAGTAAAG
Organism: Crocidura indochinensis; assembly: GCA_004027635.1. NCBI lineage: Eukaryota > Metazoa > Chordata > Mammalia > Eulipotyphla > Soricidae > Crocidura > Crocidura indochinensis. The sequence goes on from PVKC010041983.1 coordinate 1,031, forward strand.
ACAAGGAAAACATCCCACTCCACACTTTTTAGCTAATTTAATATCTTTGCTAAGTGCTTAGGTAGTACGATGACAGACAGAAAGAAAAATGCATGGATTGATTGCACTGATAGATAAATAGAGTCCATTTTAGCGCAAAGAAAAACCCTTATAATTAGATGTGAATACTTGGTTTCTTGCCATCCATCACAATGCAAGTTTAGGAAAGTATTTTTGTAATGAATTAGAAATGAGTAATATTTCATGATATGCACAATGTATTATACACATCCTGTCATGAAAGACTCAGACTGCACTGGTAATCTTAAGATTCACAAATGGTTCAACTCTTTACAGTAACCTTTCTACATAATCAGCCAATATTTTTGAACAATTTAGAAATTTTAAAGCATACTAGTCATCAAAATTTCACAAATGTTTTGAAAAACTTACTAAAGCAACTATAAAGCCCTACATTAATATTCTAGCAAACAAGTCTAAAAATTTAGTCAGTCCATAAACTGAAGAAATACTATTCTATATCTACTTTATATTGTTTTTATTTTTTGATTTTGTGGCTACACCTGGCAGTCCTCAAAGGTTACTCCTGGCTCTATGCTCAGGAATCCCTCCTAGCAGGCTCAGGTGATCATATGGGATACTGGGATCTGATCCCAGGATCAGTCCTGGGTTGGTCCATGCAAGGCAAACTCTCTACCTGCCCTGCTAAGCATGGCTATGTCTACTTTAACCAAGGTAATAGATATAAGACAATTGAGCTAATATATAAAAGTAAGCAGTCTAAAAAACTCATTAAGTGAATAAGTCAACAATATGCTATTTTAGTTTTAGTTTATACTCAGTAACCTAAAACATAATCAAGAACAAGCTCAAAATAATTTGCAATGATTTATAATTTTCTAGGAAGGGGAAAAGATACATAAGGAGAGAAGAAAGAAAATAAAGGAAAAAATGGGAGAGAGAGTGGGATGGGAGTCTGTGAATAAACTAAGATATCTGAAAAATTGCATCTATGTTTCTTCAGTATGTAAGAATTATTGATCAGTGTGATTAAACATAAAGGAAAATATGTAAATTAAAGTGTAATTTAGGGGTTTCTAAAAGAATGTTATTCTGTAAGCATCAGAACTTGAAAAGTACACAATAAATAAAAATTCTATGACTTGTTTACTAGCAGAAGATTGGATTGGCCATTTCCTCTAGGTCAGAAGGTAAGACTCAAGTTTCCCCTATAATCTAAGGAAAAAATAAGGAGTAATTTTTGCATTAAAATTTTATGCTTATCTTATAAAATTATATCTAAATGAAATTAAATGACAATGAATTAGAGATAGATTGCAAGAAACAATTACTAAAAAATTAACTTTAGAAAAATACATCCAATAGAAGTAAGACAATTTTTTTGATATATTTTCTGTTATATTCCTAAGTACTATTGGGAAAGTGAGTTAGTTTAATATGAAGCTTAGACTTAATTTTATTAAATATTGCAAAGAGTTAGCGAAACACTTGAAATTATTGTATTGATCAATTTCTTTTCAGTTATATAAAATAACTGCATGATGACAATAAAATTAATGAAACTGGTGCATAAAATTAATGAATCTGAATTGCTTCATATCTTTAACTCCTTTCTTCAGGTAAAGCTTTGACAATAAAAATGAATAAAATACATTTGGACAATTAGAAAATAATGAAAAGCATTCAAGAATGACATTTGACAAAGGCAGATAAGGGAATATTGTACTTGAAAAAATGGGCATTTATAGATCAGCTGCCCCTGATGTGATATATCATAGTTTATTAAGAAAATTGTACCCAAGTATATTGAATCAGTTGCAATTAGTTTGGGGGCAAAAGGAAAATGGACCATACCTAATTAATGATGACAATGAAAGATGTTTATTCCATGGAAGATATTTATAAATTATAAATGAGATAAATATATAAAATACAAAACAAGTCCCTTTATGAGGCATATAAAAAAGTGCTCTGTAACAGAAGGTAATTAAGGAAAGAGAAAGTGACATACAAACCACAAAGAGAAAAAAATATACAGCATAAAATTAGATATGAGTATGCTTTAAGAATAGTAATCAGTAGAGATGTAACAAGTTAGGTAGTATCAATATCTTTTGAATAACAAAGTTGAATTGAGAACCTACTTGTTAATTACTAGCTCTTAGGACTTTGGTCACACTGCTTAACTACTTTGAGGTTTTCATTCACTTATTAATCACATTAAGTTTGGTATCAGAGTTGAAATAGTACATTCTAAAAATATCCTCGTTTAAGCAAGTATTAACATAGAATAAATGATAAATTATATGAAGTAGAATCTATATGACAGATTCTGCATTCTTAGAATTTTCTATTTTAGTCATGACTAGCAATTTTTAGTTCTGCAAAAGTAGTGTTTTCTAAAAGAAAGCATCTTAGATTAAATAACAAATTCATAATAAAAAGGAGTATACAATGTAGTAAATTTTGTTATATTAGTTAAATAACTATAGTTAATTATAACTAATTTAAATTGAAACTGATGATGGAAGGTACAAAAATTATTAGGATATTTTATATATAATCTAAAATAATCTTTTCAAAATATTATTTATGCCTATATCGTAAACTATGTTTAACTTGGGCCATACGAGGAAGCACTCGGGGGTCACTCCTGACTCTGCACTCAAAAATCACTTCCTAGAAGCTCCTAGAACCACATGGGATTATTATTACTATTATTATTATTATTATTATTATTATTATTATTATTATTTTGACACCAAGTATTGTTCATGGCTCTGTGCTCAGGAATCATTTCTTCTAGTGCTTACAGGAAAATATATGGTACTTGACATCAGCTTGACCAGATGTAAGGAAAGTACATTATCCCTATACTGGTTTTATGGTATCACAGTCTTATCTCCATCACTTTCAGGAACTAAAATTGACCTATATCAAAAAACGTTTCCCTTATTTATTATGCAACTTATGATTCAGTTTAGGTTTTTAAGTTTTAGGAATTTATTTTTTAATTATTACAAAACATATAAAGATGGAAAAATCAATAAATGCATATCTATTTAATTTTGTTTATAATATATACTATTAAGTTAAACTTCACTTAAATGAATAAAAATTTTCTCAATTTCCTTTTGTCAAAGAGAATAATATAAACTTTGTTAACCTATATAACTGATTTTATTTTTCAAACAAAACCTCTAAGTAAAAATAACTTATAAAGGTTGTAGAAAGTGACAAATAGGTCTTTTCTTGAATTTGCAGTTTTTAGTCACTTTTGTGAAGAATTTCAATTGTTCCTAGTATGATTGTCAGAGACTTGTTCCCCAAACAAATACATTCTTAAGTCATTCCTCATATTCCAAAAATGTATTTTAATTCAATTCATACACTTATATATCAGACTTTTGTTCTTTATTTATTTTATCAAAAATGAATCATGAAAGAAAAGGTATTGGTATGAATATATTAAATAGGAAGATATTTATCATCATATTAATAAATATCCTTATTGATATTCTAAATTCTACATAAGATATTTTGTTTATAATTCAAACATTACTTAGAAAAATATTTTCTCTAATATTTGTTAGGCTAAAACTCAATGTGTTGGAACATATTTTGTGTACTTGAGTTCTGAGTTTGATCCCTGTCACCCTTTGGCCCTTTGATCACCTCCCCCAGAAAGAACAGAGCACTGAGCAGGGAGTAGTTCCTGATCATAGATGGATGTGGCCCTCACATCAAACAAAAAGTTTATTTGATGGAGAGAAATTGACATAATGACATAAATGAACTTCACTTACGGGTGACATATATTATGACGACAATAGTAGTATATTAATCTAAATCATTCATATATGTATATGCTGGTTAATTATTAGTTTGTTTATTACTACATAGAATTTCACTCTGTCTATTATAATAGTTATGTTGGGGAAATAATAACCTTCAAGGTATCAGATGAAGTCCCTGGTGATGTTGCATTCACTCTGACATTTATACCTACTTCATTTATGATAGACTGAAGGTGATGAACAGGTCCAAGTAAGAGGTCACCTTGTGTCAAGACTGGTACACAATCTGTCAAATGCAGTGACTATGAGTCTGCTAATGAGGAATTAACTAGACAGAACGTTACTATTTGACTGTTTTCAAGCCTCCAAAACTGTTAAACAATGCTAATCAGGTGTTTATTAAGTGAAACGATTATGCCAAACTTGCTGCAAACCTCACCATATGTCAGAGAGGTTGTAACATATTATTCATCCATTTTTAGACTAGATTATTAAGAGTTGCGCATGGATTTTCTTCTTTTGTTAGCCTGTAACTGCAACTTAGAATCAAGTTTATATAGAAATTTTAATTTTTTTTTAAAAAAAACTGTTCACAACTACTTTCAGTTAGAAAGTATCACTTTCTATGTAATTTCACAATGAAATGAACAAGTTTAAGTAAGAGAAAACAAACCAAATTTAACTTATGCACTATTGATAAAAACAATAATGTTTTAGATATAGGAACACAGTGTCAAATATTTATTATGTAAAGAATTACATTTTCTAGGCTAGAAGTCGACAAATTATGGGCGAGAACAATTGTACTGTTCATTGACATCTTGCCTTGCACATGGTTGACCTGGATACAATCCTTGGTATCTCAGGTAGTGCCAGCCATACCTCCAGAAATAATTCCTTAATACGGAGCCAGGTGTAATTTCTGACCATCCCTGGGTTAGCCAAAAATAAATAAATAAATACATAAATAAATACATAAATAGGCACATATTAGTTTTCAAGTTCTCCAATTTACAATTAGGCACACATTGGTGATAAAAAATTATTCCTAAATTTGACACAATTTAGAAAAATGGTTTAAAGCCATTTCATATTTATAACATTTATCAGCTAACAGATAATCTCTGTGAATTTTGGTATTGAAGATAATCTTTCACATTTGCCTGTTTCATTTAACCATAATACTACATTATAAAACAATAGTGTTTAAGTCTAAAAACCTGAGTTTACAAATAGAAGGATTAGCCTGTATGTCATATGAACATAATCAATTTATATTAAACCTTAAATTACAGAAACAATCAAAATATTTTATTCATGCTTTGTAGAAAATCACATTGCTTCTGTATAAAAAATATTTGAACACATCTTTAGGCTAATATAAGAGTTCATGTCAGTATTTAATACAAATATTTAGAGGTATGCTGAAAGATATCATAATTTTGTATGTGTCAACAATATTTTTACCACTGAAATCCTTTTGATGACATTCCTTCATGCCACACCTCTCTTGCTCATCATCCTCATCAGCATAGTTATATATTTCTATTCTACTGGATTTCAAAACTGTTAAAACCAGAAGCTACATTTTTTAATATCTTGAAAGTTGCATTTTCATGAAAACATGCCTGAAATTATAATGCGTTATTTATAGTAGATAATAATATTTTATTAAATTTCTAAATATAGCAGATTTACTGTCCTATTTAGTAGATATACTTCATTACTTTCTTCATGCTAAAAATTATGTCCTGACAAAATTTACAGCTTCTTGAAAATTGTCAAAGGCTTATTTAAAAACAAGACTTTGATGTTTTTAGTATGTATTCTCATAGTACTGCTTCTTTTATGAGAGAACTTTCATTATCACAAATATAAGGACATTGTTGTAGAAACCACACATATACATGTAATGCCCCATATAGATTCACATTCAGAAATATATGTAAAATATTGGAAAATAGAAAAGTATTTATATATAAGAAAAAACTACAATGAGATCTGGTACATAATATATATAAAATGCAAGTATTTGGGGGGATTTTTTGGTGGTACCAATACCAATATTTAAACCATGTCCATTAACTCCTCAATAAAAATATACTCTTCTCTAATTGAACTATATGCATGATTAATTTAAATAGCTGTTAAAAACTATCTTCAGTAGTAAGTATATAGACTTATTTTTAGAAAATTAATATGGGCCAGAGAGATAGCATGGAGGTAGTGCATTTGCCTTGCATGCAGAAAGATGGTGATTTGAATCACCTCATACCATTTGGTCCCTAAGCCTGCCAGGAGCAATTTCTGAGTGTAGAAACAGGAGTCACCCCTGTGTACTGCTGAGTGTGACCATCCTCCCCCCAAAAAATAGAAAGAAAGAAAACAAATATGGACATAATTTAATTTACCTCTATTTTTCCACTTGTTTTTGGATAGTCAGAGGCATTCCTCTTCATGTTTCTGCATTCTCCATTAACTTGTATATTGAGGAAAATCAAAGTCAACCAAAGGCATGAAAAAGGAGCTTCAGTACAATTTAGATTACATATAAATATTTCTATATAAGGAAATATTAAATTTAAATTTCATTAATTATATATCCCATAAAACAGCTAAAACATATGTCTATTATATGTTTGAATATTTCTAACACTATACTTTTATTTTTTTAAATAATTTTTATTTTGATCAAAGTGGATTATAAATCTTTCACAGTAATATTTTAGATCCATAGTGACATTGAAACAGGGGCATTCCCACCACCATGGTTGTCCTCCTCCCCTCCCCCCGTCCCCAGAATGCATCCCATATCGTCCCACTTTTCCCCCCCAGGCTGCTAGTGTCTAGCTTGTTGTAGATTGGGTAATGATTCTGTTGTAGTTGGCTTCGGATTTGGTGTTTAAGTATGATCAATTTTTATATCTACTCAATGTTCATATGACTGTTTGGTCTTGGTACCATCCATTATTCCCCCCTCAATGTATGAGGCAGAACAAGATGATTTAGCTTATGTGGGTCTGTTCGAAGGGGAAAAAAGAAGTGGGGGGCAAAAATCAAACAAGCAAAAAATGGGAGGAGTCTTTCTAGAGGCAATAAATATCAATTTAAGAGAAGAAAGGGAAAAGGGAAGAAAAACATAACAATACAAATAAAACCAACAAGCAGAAAAGGGAATAAAAAATGAAAAAGAAATAAATAAAACTACAATGACAAAAAAAAATCAAAGAAACCGAAAAGAACCACAGCAAATAAAGACATCAAAACAATAACCATGATCCCAAAATAAAAACACAAAAAGACAATAACAACAAAATTGTGCATTTATTATATATTTAGATACTTTCAGCATACTGCATTATTGCACTAGATTTTTCTAGAAAAAGTCATATTTATTTTCTTTTGTAATTCTATTTATAAAAATTATAATAATTATTTGATGTTATCATCACAAATTTGTTCTGCATGTCTAAAATTATTTTTGAAGTTCATTACATATTTTTAAATTCACAAATGCTATACAAGTTTTTCATGTCTAGAGAATTCCTTGTTAAGTATTTAATCTTATTTTATAAAAAGTCATCATATTCTAGTGCCTTTGCTTTAAAGCCTAATTTATTCCTTAGTGTAAGTGTTTGATAGGTAGTTTCCTTAATTAAGCACTAGTTGAGGTACCTAATTTACAATTTAGAAACTATTCAATATACAAACAAACCAAACAACAAACAAGCTAATTATGGAACAAAATCTGAAATTACCATTCTAATCATTGAGGTCACCAAGCATGATCTTCAGCTATGAAAAAGTATATGTGATGTTGAGAAAGAAAAAGAAGCATGCCTCATGAATATTTTTCTTGAGTGTTTTGTTTTCTTTATTTATATGGCCTTTGATAGTAAGATTTATCCAAATTCTTTGGGTCAAAAATAGCTCTACAGAGGCCAGAGAGAAAGCCCATCTATAGGGAATTTGTCTTGCACTCTGTCTACCCAGGACAGACCTGGGTTTGATTCCAGACATCCCATATGATCTCTTGAACCTGCCAGGAACGATTTTTTTGGCACAGAAGTAATCCCTGAGCACCACCAGGTGTGGCCCGAAAACAAACAAGAACAGGAACACAAATAATAAAACTATAAATGAAGCTATTTTCTTATTCTCGCCACTTGGTTCCATTCCATAAACAAAGTCAAATACACAAATGAAGACAACCGCATTCTTCAAACACATCAAATACCAGACATATTTCTTTAGAGGTCAGATTGTTACTCATTGTCCTTTATGCATTCATACATATTACGCAGAAACAATGTCAATAAAAATAATTAATCAAATCTAGGGGCCGGAGCGATAGCACAGAAGTAAGCATTTTCCTTGTACCTGGCCAACCCAGGATGTACCTGATTAGATCCCAGGCGTCCCATATGGTTCCCCCAAAGCAGAGCAATTTCTGAACTCATAGCCAGGATAAATCCCTGAGTGTCACCAGTGTGGCCCCAAGCCCAATAATAATAATAATAATTAATAAAATCTAAATAAGAGAGGATAAATAATACATATTTGAAAATTAAGTGAACAATTGAGAAATTATAAGAACTTTATTATTTTCTCAACTTTGCTAGATTTTATTCATATGCATCTATTATCTATTAAAAATTAAAGTAGGGATTAGAGATATGGTTATGGGGTGGTGTATATGCCTGGTATTTGTGATATCCTCTGCTTTGATGCTAGATCCTCATTTGTTTCCAAAGCTCCATCAAGCTAATATATTTAATCCAGTTACAAACTTAACTCAGACTTACAGCCAGGCAGATATCATTGTATGATAATACCCTACTGACTCCCCACCAGCTCTGCGCATGTAAACATATGTGTCTATTTTTCTATTCAAATAAATTTGTATGGCATATAAATACATATGCATGATTATAAAAGGTAAATATATAAAGATGCACAAAGTTTAGGACAGCTGCAATAGTCATAGGTGTTTTATTACATATGAAGAAATCAAGAAAATGCACGCATATGTACTTTTTGTATCATTATGTTTTTACCTATAAATAGAAAGAGCTGAATATATTCTATATTGGATTTTTCATATTTTAAAATCTGAAAAGAATGAAATAATTTTACTTTACTCTTTTTTGAAATATTCTAAGATTTTTGAAGAAAGATATTGTAACTTACCACTGTCATATAGCCAGAAAACATAGGTGACTGATTATAATGTATGATAATGTTTATAAAACACAAAGTTTGAAATATGCTGATGTTTTATCATTTCATTAACATTGTGATAAGATGAGATAGTGCAAATACATGACATTTAGGCTTTGTTATTCTATTCTATTTTTTTATTTTAGGCTACACTTGGTGCGGCTCAGGGGTTACTCTTGGCTATGCACTCAGAAATCTCTCCTGGCTTGGGGGACCATATGGGATGCTGGAAATCTAACCAAGTTCTGTCCTGGGTCAGCCACCCGCAAGCAAACACCCTACCGCTGCACCATTGCTCCGGCCCCATAGGCTTTATTATTCTTGTATAAAACTGCATTATCTAAAATTGAGATAAAGTATACTAATGGCTTTGATTCATTAAATTATGTTTTTATAGCCACATGATTAAAAAGCTAGTGTTATCATTTGAGGAACTGACACAAAATTTCACCTTTTCTGTTAAAATTGTACCATATTGAATGGCTTCTACTTGAAATTTTCTGAAAAGGCTTCAAGTAATGTTATTTTCAATGCAAATAATAAATATTAAAGATTGGATAAGAGCCAAATCCATCAAATACTCCCTCTAAATAAAAAACTTCCCATAGTCCATCCCAGATGGCAGTACCTTGAACATCCTTAACTTTTCCATCAGAACTATTTAGCATTACTATGCTCTGTACAGCTTGAACATCACTACCATTGTCAAAACCAGGCAAACAAATTTATTATGATGTTCCTGGGAATATGGAACTAATACAAAGGGGATTTCACTGTAGTTCTTCATTAACATTTTATTCATTGCAACAAGGGAGTTTTAAGAGTTTCCTTTTAAGCAAATTAGGTCACTGGATAAAAAACATACAGCATGGAAACACAGTGTATTATGGTATAGAACAAAAGAGCTGGTTAATAAATTATGATAATGGGTTTAGTAGTTTGCTAATGCTGAAAATCATTTAAATAATTTGAACTAACTTATAAAAATACTTTCATATATTTAAATTTTATCTCTCTCATAACTTTTACTAGCTATTGTTCTTTAGATGTTATGGGAAGTATAAAATTAAAATCTTTTATAGTAAGTTGATGCTATCTGCTTTAATTCTTTTTTTTTTTTTTTTTTTGGTTTTTGGGTCACACCTGGCAGTGCTCAGGGGTTACTCCTGGCTCCATACTCAGAAATTGCTTCTGGCAGGCACGGGGGACCATTATGGGGCACCGGAATTCGAACCAATGACCTTTTGCATGAAAGGGAAACGCCTTTACCTCCATGCTATCTCCTGGGCCCCTAATTCTTACCTAAGGATTTTCAAAAATAAATAGAAATTGATGCAAGTAGATTGAGATATTGATTCTAAAAGACTTTGAGATTTTTCTTTTTCTCAGATATCACAGATTATTTGAATTCAAAGAACTTATCACTATAACAGAGGTCTAAGAAAAACTAAAGCTTTAGTTCAGTTATTAAACCCTATAAAGTTTTAGCAATACAACTCTTAAAGTTACAAAACTAAACTTTATTATTTATAAATAGAAAATACAACTTTTCTGTATACAATTTTCTGTATACTGTTGTTAAGAAGATAATAGATGAGGTATTCTATTTTACATGAAGCATTGCAATAACATAGGATCCCCAGAGGTGGATCCTGAAGTTTAAGTATCTGTTATATTTTCAGAATATGGGATTAAAAAAGGAAAATCAGAATATAACAGATGAAAGGAGAAAGTTAGAAACTCTCTTGATATTTTTATTTGGAGGCAAGGAGAACCTGTTATCTGTGCCCCCTTTCCAACAGTTATTGCACATTGTTTAATTCTCAGGAGGAACCATTCTTGGTAAGCTGCAGATCAATGTTGAGGGGATGGGGGAAAAAATGGCATTGACAGCTAAGACTAAACTGCAGGGTTGTGGTACACTGTCAACTGGGCACCTGAGTTGGACACCAGCAAAGAAACTGTGTTTACTGCTGCTCTATTAAAACATGACATTTTCCTGCAATGTTTTATAATTGGAGATATATTTTATGTTCATTATGTTATTAGATACTATGTGTACTATAAGTACAGTCACATAGTTGACATATGAATATGATGTGCTTAAAGTTCATATATCATTAAATTTGAA
>PVKC010041984.1:0-12068 GCA_004027635.1 Crocidura indochinensis
CATGACTTCCAAAATCTTCCAGGTGAAGCCATAAAGGAATTAAGCACTTCTGGCATGGTCTTACTTGTCCCCAGCACCAAAGGGCCTGGGCAATGCCACATTCTCAGATTCTTGCATTGAGCTTTCAGTGGTTGTGAATATCACCGAGTACAGCCCCTAGACATCCTGAGCACTCCTGGGAGTCTCTCCCTCCAAATAACTATAAACAAATGCCAGAAACGTAGGCACAGCATGCCCAAGAGGCTTTAGTGGACTTTTTTGGGGGGTTTAGAGGAATACTAAGTAGAGCAGGTCATAGGATTATGACCTCCCTCTGTAGATGGGTAAAATGAGTGGGCCCTGGGACAGCAGTGAAAGGCTCATGGGAAACTCTGTAGAAGTAAACAGAGTTTCTAAATTATCTGACATATTTTGACAAGAGAATCTGAATTATCTGGTGTAGTTTGTTGCATTTGAAGGCATTCTTTAAAAGAATTTGGAGGTCAGTCAATTATGTATCATGGATAAGGTCAAATTGGTAAATATCCATATACCTTTTATTTTTGTATAAAGTAAAAGAGTTTTATTGAAATAAACGTCTTAGAGGAGAGAAAGAGAGATATAGACAAGAGAATTACATGTTCAAGAGAGGACATGGGCTTCTCCTTAGTGAGAAAAATGCCCCGTCTCTTATTTTTCATAGCAGCATTTCTTCTTGAATATTATAGTAGAATAGCTAATTATTTATCTGAAAATGATGCCAGGTATTGTCTTTATTTTGCTGTGTGAATCTAGAATTATTCTAAGTAATCATCCTTAAAATCATGAGATGTTTAGCTTTTGATTAAACAATATTCTAACACTCTTTTGGATACAAAACTGTCTGAGGTTCTGGTGAAAATATAGATTTGATTTAGGACCTCTGAAGTATTTGACCTGGGAATCTTTATTTTAATAAATTACCAGGAATTACTGATGCTTACACCATGTTTTGAATTAAAGATTCTACAACTAAATTGGTGGGAAGGGAACTTGTGCATTTTTACAAAGAATTTTTATAAGGTTTTAGTATTTATTCACAGACATATTGGACTAGAATCCAGAAGAAACAAACGTCCAGCTACAACTTAATTTGTAACTGAGGACACGTCTTTTCTGTTCTCTCAGAGAAAGTTAAAGATAGTTAAAGATGGTTACCATTCGGGTGCTTTCGTTGTAATATTTTATAAATAAGTTTATGGAATTGTTTTTCTTGAAAAAAGAATATATTTTTTGCTTAGTTTTGGATTATACCTGACAGTATTCAGGGCATACTCCTGTCTGTGGGCTCAAGGATCACTACAAGTAGTGCTCAGGCCTCCTATAAACAACTGGGGTTGTAACTGGCTGAGTATGAAGCAAGAACCCACATCCACTGTATTATCTCTCAAATCTCAGAAAATACCTTAGAAGTGGCCATTTCTTAATGTATCTTAATGTCTTAATGTGCTTGGTTGGCTAAGCCTTCTAATAAAACTGGATAGAGGATATTACACATATCCTGGATAAACAGATTTATCTTATATAATGATATTAAAACAAAAGACGAACAAAAGATTAAGCATTCCATGAACACATCAAACTAAAGTGGCTAACAGTTTCAGATTTCTCTCTTCAGATCGAGTCCTCTTTGTCTTCTATCATAATACCTATAGAACAGTGTGGATGCAGTTACATATATTAGCACTGATGTCATCTTTGAACCTTTCTTACTCAAGCCCTTCACAAACCAACAGTGAAAAAGTATATAAAGCAGACATATTAATTTACCTTCTAATATCATCTCCACTGCTATATTCATAATCATTCTATTGATATACAGCTTCTCAGGTAAATGACATCAATACCCCAATTCTTAGCTCTCCATTCTCTTCTGAATTTGTTTTCTCAGCAATAGAGAGACTTACCTAAACTTTCAGTCTCAGCAACTCCACATCTTTTCATCTACCTCAAGAGTACAAAAAACTTAAATTCAGAAAGGTATTTGCACTTCTGTATTCATAGCAACACTATTTGCAATAACCAAGGTCTGGAAACAACTGAAGTGCCCATCAACAGATGATTGAAGAAATTATGCTATTGATACTGAATGGAACAATATTTAGTCCTTAGAAAAGATGAAACCTTGCAGTTTGCTGCAACTTGAGTGAAGATTGAAGCCATTGTCATGCTGAGGGAAGTGAGTCAAGGGTAGAAGAAAAAAATGTCCAATGATTTTACCATCAAGTGATCCTACTTACGTGTAGAATATAAAAATATTTATTATAAGGGAGGAGGGATGACTATTGATGGGAGACCAAAAGAGTCTCCTATAAAACTAAATTTATTAAGTGAGGGGATACCAGAGAGAGTGATAAATGGATACTAACATTCTCGGGGCAGATATGATGTTAAAGCAGTGTATTTCTAAATATTTATGTTAGTGTGAATCATCATTATTCTTATACATCATGGTACCTACATGAATATAAATAAATAAATAAATAGATATGTTTTATCAACAAATCAGAGCACCTCTTCTCCCACCTAAATTCTTCTGTGTCTTCCCCTTTCCTTCAATGGCAATCTCAGTTTTCAATGAGTGGCAAGCCTGGCCAACCTGTCCTCTGTAACATGTTTGCCTAATAACCGCTTCTTCCTACATTCTTGCTTGAAGTTGCTTACTGCCTGAGGAACTTTGTCTTTGCACTTGCCTGGGAAAGGTCCTCTTTTAATAATGCTAATTTGATCACATTCAGTCACAAATTTTAAATATATATTTAAGCACCATGGTTACAAACATGTTTGTATATTTGTAACTATGGTACTTAAATATATATATAGTTCTATATATTTTAAATACTATATATATTAAAATACTATATATATTTATGTTTTAAATACTATATATATTTTAAATACTATATATTTATATTTTGAATACTATATATATTTATATTTATATAAATATATTTTAAATAATATATATATATTTAAGCACCATGGTTACAGACATGTTTGTAGTTGAATTTAAGTCATTTACCAGTGCAACCTTCCCTCCATCAATGCCCCCCCACCCCATCTTCCTCCTCCCCTATCCCCTGTCTGTCTACTAGATGGGAATTCTATTTCTCTTACTCAGTTTTCTGTCCTTGCTGTTCTTCTTATTGTCTTGATGTCTGCCTTTCTTTTCTTTTTACAGATACACAGATTACCAAATATCTTAAATTCCATCACTTTTAAACATATACATTTCAGTTTAATACTTTCCTTAATGTAAGCTTCTGAAATTGAGGCAATTAAGTATTTCCTCAATTGCTTTCTTTTATTTTGTTTCTCATTTACTTGAGAAGGAAGTAAAGGTAGGCACCCAGTGAATGGAGCAGTTTAAAGACAAACAATTTAAATACTAACTTCTGCACATTAAAAAAATAAATTTTAATTGAATTACTGTGAGATACTATTGCAAATCTGTTCACGATTGAGTTTTAGTCATACAATGTCCAATACCCATCCCTTCACCAGTGCATAATTTCCCACTACTAATGTTTCCAGTTTTTCTCACATTGTCCCTGCTGCTCTCACTCCTACCTGCCTCTATGACAGGCATTTCCACTCTTATTATTTTTATTTTCTCTTAGATATTATGGCCTGTGATATTATGTATCATGCATATCACTTTATCTCTTTTCAACCCCCAGTTCTGAACACCTCAATGTATGAATATATATGTGTATGTCTTATATATATATATATATATATACACATGCATCTTTAAATGAAATAACATTGCATTATGACAATTATGTTTTTTTCAAGAGTTTGTCATTATACTTCATTATCTCCATAGATTACAACAAATTAATTATTGTCCTTTTCAAAAATAAGGAGGTGAAAACACATAAAAAACTGACTTGTTCAGAATTACGGAACATTTGTAAAGAGGGCAAAGAAACTGGTATAAATGCTGGTATAAATAGATTTGAAACCAGATTGATCATGAAAATTTCTGTGATTTTCCCTGTTGGTGGGACTGTCTGGTACTTTTTTCCCCTGGTATCTGTGAGCATAATTTTCTTTGTTGTTTGGAATCTGCTTGATGGTATTCAGAGCTATTCAGAGTTTGATGCTATGGCTTATTCCAAAAGATGCTGGGGGCCATGCAGGACAAATTTAGATCCTGGCTCTGCTGCATGTGAACTATCTCACCAGCCCCTGAAAATATTTTCTTTATTAAATTGATTTTTGAACCACACTCTGGAGCTAAGTCTTGTGCTCAGGGATTATACCTAATGATAGTTAGGGGACCATATATGACTCCAGAGGTTAAATCCAAGTAGACTTTTTGCAAAACACAAATTAGCTACATGCTATGCTATCTCCCTGACCCCTGGACATTTATTCCTTAGATATATTTGTCTCTTGTGAGAATTCAGGTAATATTTTCCACTCTATGATAATTTTCTATTAGGATTAAAAATTGTAAAAGCATTTTAAGATCATTCAGGTGACCAGCTGATGTCAAAACCCGTGTCTGTTTTATGTCTACAATCACACAGGATATGCCACAGAGACCTTTGTAATTGTCTGGGGCTCACGAGAAAAAAAATGAAACAGACCTCATAAGTAAATGATACTTTTAAGCCAAATGAAAGTGGTTAGCTTGGCAAGATCTGATGACATTTTCATAGAAATTCAAATAGAGAAAAGTAGTGGCAGTATTAGATTGTCACAAGGCAAAAGCAATCTGTTTCTCAAATTTCAAAAATACTTACTGTTGTAGTAGTCATTAGTATAGTCACTTGTGCAAGCCGCAATTTAGATTCGGTGGAGCGACATCATCCATGTTATTAAATTAATGTTTTAATTAAACTGTATTGGTTATGCAACTTTGCTTTTATTCAACTTGAACATGTATTTGGTTTAATAGCTATATTTGAGCTGTAAACAGAGACATTTATACCTCATTAATTAACTGTTTACACATATTTAAGTTTTCCAGCAAAAATAATCAAGCCCACACTAGGAGTCTGTTATGCATATTAATAAAACTGGAACAATAAATTATCATATAGTGATAGATTATATAATAACAGTTTATTATTTGTTTATTTTTTTCTCATTTAATGGATCAAAATCAGAATCAGGATGTTCCAACTTTGGCATGACAGCAATTTTTTTTGTTGTTGTTGTTTTTGAGTCAGACCCAGCGGTTCTCAGGGATTACTACTGGTTTTATGCCCATACATCATTCCTGGCAATGCTCAGTAGACCTAATATGGTACCAAAAACCAAAACTTACCCACTGTATTATCACTTTAGCTTCATTACATATACTTTCTTTCACAGTAAAATTGGGGTGTGGGGAATTGTTGGGTCACACCTGGCGCTCAGGGCTTACTCCTGACTCTGCACTCAGAAATCGACTCCTGGCAGGCTCAGGGGACCATATAGGATGCCAGGATTTGAACCGAAGTCCGTCCTGTGTTGACTGCGTGCAAGGCAAGTGCCTTACCACTGTGCAATTGCTCCGCTCACAGTAACTTTTTTTTTTATGCAGGGGACTTTCCTATGTTGAGTAACACAGTACTGGTGTTTACTAGGGATACATTCAATGATGCTATAGGTGTGGTACCATAAGTTGTCAGTAATTAGACTCATGACCTCATACATGAAAGACTTTCTCCAGATATTTGATCTATTTTGAACTATTCCTAGTTTGGGAATGAGAGGGATATTCAGGATACTTGGGGACCCCAATGATACTTAATGTAAGGACCTGAGGATGACATGATGCTTAGAAACTGCAGTGCCAAGGTTACCTGGAACACACCAGGGAAAAGTGAGTAGGGTGTATAGGTTTGTTGTAATCAATGCTCTGAGCAACATGCAGTGCTCAAAATCAAACCCAAATTATATGATCCTTAACCCCTGAATTATATATTGATTCTTCTGATTCTCTTGTTTGTTTTCGAGTCACACCCAAAAGTTTTCAGGGATCAGTCCTAAAAGGGAACAACCCCTGTTTAGCTGCTTGAAGGACAAGTGCCTTACTTTCTGTACTATCTTTCTTTCCCTTTTCCTGTTTATTCTTTTATAAGCTATTTTCCTAAAATTCACCTGAAACTGTCTTCACGCATTTTAATTTATCTTAATAGAAATCTTACTAAAGTTTTTCATGGAGGACATTTTCAAGAAGTGTACATATGAAGTGAAGAAGAATACACTGTCTGAAAAGATATTGAATATGATAATTGCATTGAAACAGAGAAAGCAGATGTTTAATAACCTAAATTTTGGTCTTTCTGTTTTCAGGCACTTAAGTTATATTTTGGGGTAATGCCACTCTTAGCAGTGCACCAGTGCTCCCTAGTTATGTGTTCAAAAATCACTGCTGGAAATTTTGAAGGAAGCATATGTAGTGTCAGAGAATGATCTCCAGTCTTCTGCATGTTACAAGTAGTCTGGCATATTGAGTTCTCTCTCAAATCCAGGGAATACAGTTCAAGTACAAGAATGCAAGACAAAGGGAATGTATTCTCTTATGTCTCTCTCATGAAACACTTTGCTGAAGATAAATATGTATCTTAGAATTTTAACTATTAAAAGTAGTAGGTTTTTTATGGGTATTTTAATTATCTGCAGTAGTTTCTTTGTTTTTCTTATCTTGACATCTTTAAAGAATCTAGGTCAAGTCTTTTATCTTGTTCCCTCCAATTAAATCTAATGTTTTTTAAGGAGTAGATTCAGAGTATGCTTAGCATAAAGTGTTGATGCAGAGCTAACTTTTGTTTCTCAGTGCATTATTATGGAAGCATATAACATCTACTCATCTCATTCTGGTGCTGTTTTTGGTCATTAAAGGTATCATTTGTCACATATATCCATGACCAAAGTTACTCACTGAGTTAATAAATATTCTAAGAAAAGTTTTGCATGGAATTTCTTGAGATTTTGCCCTTTTGTTGCATCTTATCAGACATCATTTGTTTTGACATCCACTGGTCATTCTTGTGTAAGTGAATGACTACTATTCTAATTACTAAGTGTGGATTTTATAATTCCAACGTCTCTCTACATTTATTAGTCTGCATTCTACTTTAAGAAATTTGTTATTGGGTCATGGAATTAGATCAAAGTTTACTATGATTTGCATGGAGACACAAATACTGTTCTCAGCATTAAATAATACCCTGAACGCAAAGCTGAGAATGACACAAGACATGTAACTTCAAAAACTACCCCCCACAACAAAATGAAAGAAATATCTAATATGTTTATTCATTTACATAAAATTGTATTCCTAATTTCTTTCTGCATGGGTCAAAATTATAAATAACTTTTTGTATATTTAATGCTCAAATATTTTTTTATTAAAGCACTAGATAAATGACAAGAAAATTGGGATTTTTTTCTCTCCCTTCTTCATGTAGTATATTATCTAATTCTGCTGTCATATTTGGGTAGAAGGTAAGTCAGCAACTGCCTTTGTTGTCTCAGAGGTTGGGTGCCAGTTCCGTATCAGTGAGTCATTGAAGCAGAACTACAGAAGTCACTCTCTCCTTGGAACTGGGGGCATTTTATTGTTCTTAACAGCACTGACAATGCCAATGTCGCTAAAGCTGGGGGGAAAAAGATTCGTAATGAGTTTCAGCATTTTAATGTACTGCAGGTTCCCAATTGTATGAATTTAAAAAGCTTAGTGATTTGGTATCTTCTGAATAATAGCATTTATTTTATACTCTAAATACTCCAGGGTAAGAAGCCTGAATAATATTGTAACTTCTTTGGTGTAATAGCTTTGGTGGGCTAATTGACTTGAACAGTGGAATTGTTCCTAAAAAAAAAAAAAAAACAACAGTTTTGATTAATGAGCCATTAATAAATCATTAATCTTTTTGTGCATAAAGGATAGGAAGTGCTTTGTTCCTCCACCCTTTCCATGATATGTTTCTATAATCTCTTACTGATACAGTAGTCACCTCTATAAGAATCTTGTCATCAGTTTAATGTGCCCACCTCCACAAATTTAATGAGAAATCCAGTATCTTTGCCTTTACGAAACTCTATAGAACAGTTCTAAAGAACAATGTTCTAAAGAATAATGATTGTTCTCTTATACAACTTGAGCACTAAGTTAATAATTGTCCTTTATTAATGTCCAATATTTACTTACTTATAAAATAAATAATAATGACTCAGGGATATATAATTTATTATAATGTAATTATAATAATTATCAAGCTCCTATAGATCTCACACTTTGATATCTTTAGTATGTAATGATTGAATCCTGAAAATAATGACAGTAATGAGGTTACTTGTTTATTATTTACATTTCATAACTTTAGACATTTCCTGAAGAATATTAAGCTTAAGAATCACTAATCATCAGGGAGATGCAAATCAAAACAACTATGAGGTACCACCTCACATCACAGAGAATGGCACACATCACAAAGAACGAGAACAAACAGTGTTGGCGGGGATGTGGAGAGAAAGGAACTCTTATCCACTGCTGGTGGGAATGCCGTGTAGTTCAACCTTTATGGAAAGCGATATGGAGATTCCTCCAGAAACTGGAAATGGAGCTCCCATACGATCCAGCTATACCACTCCTAGGAAAATACCCTAGGAACACAAAAATACAATACAAACCCCCCTTCCTTACACCTATATTCATTGCAGCACTATTTACCATAGCAAGACTCTGGAAACAATCTAGATGCCCTTCAACAGACAAATGGCTAAAGAAACTCTGGTACATATACACAATGGAATATTATGCAGCTGTCAGAAGAGATGAAGTCATGAAATTTTCCTACACATGGTTGTACATGGAATCTATCATGCTGAGTGAAATAAGTCAGAGAGAGAAACACAGAATGGTATCACTCATCTATGGGTTTTAAGAAAAATTAAAGACATTCTTGCTTGCTATAATAATAATTTTCAGACACAGAAGAGAAAAGAGCTGGAAGTTCCAGCTCACCTCATGAAGCTCACCACAAAGAGTGATGAGTTTAATTAAAGAAATAACTACATTTTGAACTGTCCTAATAATGAGAATGTATGAGGGAAATGGAGAGCCTGTCTAGAATACAGGCAGGGGGTGGCTGGGAGGAGGGAGATTTGGGACAATGGTGATGGGAACGTTGCACTGGTGATGGGTAGTGTTCTTTTCATGACTGAAACCCAAACACAATTATGTATGTAATCAAGGTGTTTAAATAAAATAAAAATAATAAAAAAAGAAAGAAATGTAAATGTATAATATGATTAAAAAAAATAATTCAGCTTAGGGCCAGAGCGATAACACAGCTTTTGCCTTTCATGAGGCTGATCTAGGAGGGACCATGTTGAGATCCTCAGCATCCCATATGGTACCCCGAAGCAGGAAGAATTTCTGAGTTCATAGTCAGGATTAACCCCTGATTGTCACAGGGTGTGGCCTAAAAAGCAAAAATATAAATAAATGAAAAAGAATTCAGCTTAAGTGAATTGTTAGATCAATGTCATGAAATACTTATATCTATAGACTATTCTTTTTTTTTTTTTTTGGTTTTTGGGCCACACCCAGTGACGCTCAGGGGTTACTCCTGGCTATGCGCTCAGAAGTCGCCCCTGGCTGGCCTGGGGGACCATATGGGGCACGGGGGATCGAACTGAGGTACATCCAAGGCTAGCGCGGTAAGGCAGGCACCTTACCTTCAGCGCCACCGCCCGGCCCCAGTATAGACTATTCTTATTTTAATTTTTATGAAGATTACTGAGTAAACAATCTTTGTTGACAATCATTATAAATAGTTCAAACTGAAAATTTGGACTGAAAATTATCTTAGATCTTAAAATGTTCTGGGGCGGTTAAAGTTCGAAAATTTATTGGCACTTTTTATGATTTTTATTTGCATCTTTTATTTCAAAAGACATGAAACATTTAAAAATAATTTAGATAGGGGCTGGAAAAAATATCACAGTGGTAGGGCATTTTCTTTCATGCAGCTGACTCAGAACCAATTATGGTTTGATTCCTGGCATCTTATATGGTCTCCTGAGTCTGCCAGGGGCAATTTCTGAGTGCAGAGCCAGGAATAACCCCTGAGTGTAGTAGGTATGATCCAAACAACCAAAAAAAATGATTCAGATAATCAAATTACCATTTCAAGGAAAATAAAATTTCAAGTTATGGAATTAAGAGTAAGTAAAGAAGGCAGATGCCAGCAATCGTGGCTGCCCTTATATATTAGAATAAAAAAACAATGATTTTGAATACTGATACTAAGTATAAATTAAATTTAAAGTGAGTACCAGGCTAAATTCTACAAAGTGGGCAAGAGTCATGCTCTCTCTGAAATCTCTGGGACTTCGTTCGAGGTATGGGATATACTAGGACATTAAATAATTATGAGTGTGTGAATGATTATCAACATCTGTGATATCTAAAATGAATGGATATTCAGTTTAGTAAAGTGTTTTTAGTGCTGAACCTAATCTAAGTCTTTCTGTTAAGGGTCTCCAGTACTTCTGCTATACTCATTTATCGAGTTACAGGACTATAAAAAGAACTGAACAGAAACAGAGATACAGGACTTACCTTTCTTTGATTTTTTAAGCAGTCTTGGTATAACCATATAACTTAATATGGGTTATTTCTCTTTCTTTGCCACTGCTAATTTTGAAAAGCTTTTTATTAACTAAATAAAATATGACAATTATGGGACAATTACTCTTTGAAAAGACAAAATAATGTATCTTATGTAAAGAATTTTATTCCACAATTGGAGCAACCTTGGGGACAAAACACAATGAAATTTACAAATGCTCCAAACATATCTGAATGCTGGATATATTTATCAAAGTGGAAGCATATATCTCACTGAGATAGTAATTTTCTAGAGATCAGGCTGCTCTCAGTAGTCCAAAAGTGCAATATTTTACTCCTTACTCTACTGAGAGATTTATTAATTGAATCAAGCAGTTGGCTATAGGTGACCTTTTTGGAGAACTTGGCTTCTACCTGGAATTGGGCTTCCACTCTTTTTTATTCTTTATAATCAGTTCAGTAATATTGTAATTTTAGTAATTTTAGGATGGTGCACTTAGCAGAGGGTCTGAAAATTAGGCAAGCTGGAGCTATCTATGAGCTTCATTCGGGCTTCTAATTTTAATGCAGGGTTTAGGGCTGCCAACTTCATGGACTATAGGAAGTTGAGCTACCACTTTTTTTGTAGGGATGGCATTTCTGCTAGAGAGAGGAAAGACCTCTCTGTGCCAAATACAATTGCCTTTTTAGCAAGACAAGGTTTCTTTTGCAAAGGAAACTTTTTTTTTTTGTGCTTGTCACTATTGTACCTTTTCTTTGCTGTCTCTCTCCCAAGGTTATAGTGTTATTATATGAATAGGAAATTAGGAATCAGATAAGGGATATTGGAAGTAATTGTGATTTTCTTTTATTTAGCCAGTCCTACTTCAAAGACCTATTTCTAGTGTAGTCCTTAAGTACTGAACACCACTGTCTCCTTAATGTCTCTCCAACAAAGAGTAAATAATGCATTATTTTTTATTGCTAGAGTCATATACACAAACACTTGCACACAATTTTATTTATGTTGATGTTAAGGTTCATACATTAGCAAATGTTTTGCCTATCCAGGCTCTCTTGGATAGACTGGATTAAATAAATCTAGGACATGTCATCCCCACTTAGACTGACAGGATTTAAATTTAGGGCTAATTTTTATATATTTATTTTTAATGCTAGTTTAGAACTTGCTGATTTCTCTTCCTTTATTATGTAAAATATATATGATTATATATTGCCAGTTTCCTTGAAATGGACACTGTAAAATATAAATATAAAAGTAGATTCAAACAAAACAGCAATTCAATGCAGCATCATTTTGATGCAAACCTGAAAGTTTTTTTTATATATAATATATTTATACAAATTTTCCTTCTGTAATAGGGATAAGAAAAAAATTACCCAGTCTTGTTTTAATTTATAATGACTTACTTTATGATTACTTTATAATTCTTCTTAATTGTTCTTTTCTTGAAAATAAAATTTAACT
>PVKC010041985.1:0-12060 GCA_004027635.1 Crocidura indochinensis
GGGGGACCATATGGGGCACCGGGATTCGAACCGATGACCTTTTGCATGAAAGGCAATCGCCTTGCCTCCATGCTATCTCCCGGGCCCCAGTAGCTACATTATTAAAATGACTTCATATATATCCGTTTTTATCACCAAGTTTTCCATTTCTTAAACCTTGATTAAAAAAGAAATGGAATTTGGGGCCAGAGAGATAGCATGGAGGTAAAGCATTTGCCTTGCATGCGAAAGGATGGTGGTTCGAATTCCAGCATCCCATATGGTCCCCCAAGCCTGCCAGGAGTGATTTCTGAACATAGCCGCTCAGGATGTGACTCAAAAACAAAAACAAAAAGAACTGGAACCATGTAAGTATTTATATTATTTTCAAAATCTTCGTTACTTTGGTTAAATGGGTCATTAAGTTTTCTTCCATAGAAACATATATATATATATACATATGTTTATATATATGTATATATACATATGTTTATATATATGTTTCACTTTTTTTTTTTTTGGTTTTTGGGTCACACCCAGCAGTGCTCAGGGGTTACTCCTGGCTCCATGCTCAGAAATTGCTTCTGGTAGGCACGGGGGACCATATGGGGCACCAGGATTCGAACCAATGACCCTTTGCATGAAAGGCAAACGCCTTACCTCCATGCTATCTCCCGCGTCCCATGTTTCACATTTTTAATGGCTGTGACAAAACTTCTTAGAAACCAAAATTCTAAGAAAATAATAAAATCTTGAATGATTACAAGAAAAAATTAGTATCTAGACAATCTTAAAAGAAGCTCTAAGCATCTCATAATAATTGTTCTCTCCCCTGTGAAAGAAAAATACAAATGGATTAGACCTATTTAATGTGTTGAGTCTTTATTTATGAAAAGCTTTAAAATGTAAGGAGAAAATGTGTAGTTTTTTCATTTATATAAATATATATAATACTATGAGGGACCAAGAGATAGTACAGGGGATAAGGCTTTTGTCTGCATGCAGCTGACTCAGGTTCGATCTCTGATTACTACATATGGTTCCTTGACCACATCCATAAGGATCCTCTGCTCACAAAACCAGGAGTGAGCCCCAAGTACAACCAAGTATAGTCCAATTGTTGCCCATCTGACCAATAATGTGTCTATTTCAACATAAGAAATTCTGAAAATCAGGGTCTGGAGCAGTGGTGCAAGCCGTAGAGCATTTGCCTTGTACATGCTGACCTAGGACAGACCGCAGTTCGATCCCCCGACGTCCCATATGGTCCCTCAAGCCAGGAGCGATTTCTGAGCACATAACCAGGAGTAACCCCTGAGCATCACTGGGTGTGGCCCAAAAGCCAAAAAAAAGTTTCTGAAAATCAGACATGAACTGATCAATTCTGGGATTCATTATAGAAAATTGTACGTCACAAAATCGATCAGTTTCCTTGTCAATAATATTATAAGATTTTTCGTGGTCGAGAGATAGCATGGAGATAAGACGTTTGCCTTTCATGCAGAAGGACGGCAGTTCGAATCCTGGTATCCCATATGGTCCCCTGTGCCTGCCAGGGGCACTTTCTAAGCATAGAGCCAGGAGTAACAACCCCTGAGCACTGCTGGGTGTGACCCAAAAACCAAACAAAACCAAAAAAAAAAAATTATAAGATCTTTAATTATGACATTTTACAGCCTTTGTTATATACACAATGGTTGCAATACTTTGTGTTCAGAGAACTTGACAGGAAAAGACCTTGACAAATACTTTGAAGTACAGATTTGCCAGGGAAGTGAAAATAAAAATTGCATAGTTTATGGAAAAATGAGCACATAAAATTGCAGGAGATTCATATTTTTGTGCCTGGAAGCAATCTTAGCTTGGTAGCTCACATCTTACTCAGAGTAGAACTATCTTCCTAACACCATCTTGTAAGAATTTTTATATTTTAAAGCAATGTGTTTGTTTGTATAAAATCCATGAAAAAACTTTACTCATTATAATAAATAGTTGGAAAACTGATTATATACCCAACCCTTGGTACCATCTCTCCAGTCTCTTTAAATAATTTATAAAAGATTTTGTTAAATTGAAATGAATTTCTCTAATATCTCAAATCACTATGGCTTTCTGAACTGACTTTTCCTTTTTGTGAGTTAGTTTGCATAGACTTAAAACTGTGCCCATCCTTTACTTAAGACTATGCACATTAAAATGCAGCACTTACGGTCACCAATATTGTACTTGGACAGAATCTTCGTTAGTTCAGTGAATTACTGAGCATATCCAAGTTACTCAAACTAAGGACACACTGTCATTTTAAGATGCTTTGACACCTATATTGGAAGTTCTTAGAATTTTCAACTGAATTTTCCGTTTATTTACACACATGTGCACACACATTTATCTCTGTAGAATTGTCTTTTATTCTACATCAATGATTTATGGAACTTCTGGAAAAATTTCAAAGATGGGACTATCAAGTAGAACAAAAAACTACTCACAAAATATGTCTTAAGGGAAATGCTGCTTTCATGGAAGGTACTCAAAATGTAGGAAATATTTTCTCCACCAGATCAGTTGATTCTATCCTATTTTTCACTCCACATAAACTTTATAGAAATAATGCTTTCCTATTTTTCTGTATTATCTCTCCTTCAGGTGCCTCATGCAGTAATGCTTATTTCTTTAGTATTTGGTCTTGGGGAACCTTTGGACTAGCAAGAGGTAACGTTCGGTGCAGCCACGCAGTGTACTCTTCGTAGAAGTTCCATAAATTGTCAAGTGAAACTTTGCACCCAATTAAGCAAGGGAGCTAGAAAGCCCTTCCGTGAATCTAATCCTATTTGGATTCCCTTGCCCTCCTGGTTCTGCAAAATTGCAGGCCTCTACGCCTGTTGACTGCAGGACAGGAAGGCACTTGTTTAATGGAGGAATGTTATTTCTACTTTTTTATTATAACCAATCCAGGCAAGTTCAGGAAGCCATCAAGGTCTCCTGGAACAGGTAACTAAACTGAGAGTTAAGTCCAACAGATGCTTAGAATCTTCCCTTTGATTTTTCCCTACTGGTGTTCAAAATGACTAGACTTTTGTCCCTATTTGTTCTAAATACTCACTGAATCTCTGACAGATTCAAAAACTTTCAACGAAATCAATGTTTTACAAGGATGAGAACTTGTCCCAGACACAGATTCTTTTAATGTAAACCAGATGGAGAGAGGCAGGACAGCACCTACCCCCAGCAGGAAGTAGCTATGGAGGAAAGAGACCGACACCCGGATTCCCAAGAAGCACTCTGAGTGTAAAATTTTTCCAAGAGGGACTTGTTAGAGAACCACTGTTCAAGATCAACCATCTCTGACATGCACCCAATAACATCATGCCTGACTTGTTTCATAAACGGATATTCTGATGCAAACTCTGGAACCAAGACCTGCCTGCACAAACTACCTAGAAAGGACTGAGAAGCTCAAGAAAGTGGAGGGAGCATTCCATAATGGATTCTGACAAGCCTCTGGAAACCCCCATGCTATCATGAGCCCTGACTGGGATATTTGCTCCCCCTCAATAAGATCAATATTGGGCACAATCCAATAGATTGGACTTATGCCAGTCAGGAGAGTCCACCACCCCCAAACTCCCTTTCTTCATGCCACGAGGCAGAGAAAGCTCCCTTTGTGCTCCGTTGCCCTTTGGTTGCTCTCTACTTGAGCACCCTTCCCAAAAAAGTCTCTTGTTACTGAGTCTCCTGCCAAATGTTCTAATTAAGCGTCCACCCTTGGGCTGAAGAAGGGTCCCCTTGAGACACTTCCACAATTTTCGTATTCTATTTAGTCTTCTTCTCTTTTTTTTTTTTTTGTTTTTGGTTTTGTTTTTGTTTTTGGGCCACACCCGTGAGGCTCAGGGGTTACTCCTGGCTATTCGCTCAGAAGTCGCTCCTGGCAGGCATGGGGGACCATATGGGGAACCGGGGCATCAAACCGAAGTCCGTCCTAGGTTAGTGCAGGCAAGGCAGGCACCTTACCTCCAGCGCCACCGCCCGGCCCCCCCTATTTAGTCTCCTTTATTAAGCTTCTAAAGCTATATTTTTATGACATAGATGTTCTTCTAATCTTTATTTTACTCAAATATAACCACTCAAAAAATAATTTTTTTCTGAAAATATCTTTCTTCAACTACTTTTTCTTCAAATATTTTCTTTTTTTTTTCTTTTTTTGGGGGGGGGTGGTCACACCCGGCAGTGCTCAGGAGTTACTCCTGGCTCCATGCTCAGAAATCAGATTTTGGTATTTATTATTTAAGAGTGAAGAATGGATTATATATGATCGTCCTGAGTTGCTGACACTGCCTTTGAGTTAAGTAGTGTTGATTTCACCACTCCTCCAAGTCGGATGGTCCTATTGGCTTCTAGGTTAAATGTTTTATTTAAAACTCTGAGTTAAGTTTAAATCAAACTCTCAGAGCATAGCAGGATTGTGCCTGTCTAGTCACAAGTTCATTTTGTCATTTTATGGATCACACTCTAGAGAAAATCTAGTTCAATGTCACTGTAAACATTAAGATGTAGCACCCACTTTACATGAGTTTGGAAGTCTGGGAGGAACTTACCCTCATTTGCTTAAGTCAGTGAGTCACAGGCCTCAACATGCCTGCATCTCCCAGAGGAGAGATGCTTATCCTCACTCCTGCAAAATCGAGGGGAGGCTCTTCCCAAGTTATTTTAGATGGTGTAAGACTTGGATGCAGGAAGGTACACCTGGGTCTCACCATAAACACACTGTCTTTTGTGGACTTAAAATCTGTTTGTGTTCAGAAATAATTTTCTTTTTAAGGTTGGTATACTCAGCAATGTTGTAAATACTAGATGAAATTGAGTAGATTGGTTAAATCACAATTTTGACCAAGATATTAATGTTTTCCTTTTTTATTGTGTGTGTGTGTGTGTGTGTGTGTGTGTGTGCGCGCGCGCGCGCGCGCGCGCGCGCACTTTACTAATTTCTTAAAAGCATGACTGCTAGGAGCTGGAGCCATAGCACAGCGGTAGGGCTTTTACCTTGTACACGGCTGACCCAGGACTGATGGTAGTTTGATTCCTGGTATCCCATATGGTTCCTTGAGCCTGCCAGCAGCGATTTCTGAGCCCAGAGTCAGAAGAAACCCCTGAGCGCCACAGGATGTGACCAAAAATTAAAACAAAACAAAACAAAAATGCTCAACTCATTGTGTTATACTTCAGCCCCCTTTGTTTTATTTTGATTTCTTTATTTATATATACATTGTCCTCTTTCCTCCCAACTTCCCTCCTCTTCTCCTGTGATTTCTTATGAATCCTTGTCAATCTCTGTATTCTACAGAAAGAGCTATTACACTTATTTAGCAAATTAAATTAAAAGATGACCTGACTTCTCTTTGTATTTTATTTGGTTATCCATATTTTATATCCCTCCAATAAATTCAATATTAGATTCAACTTTTACCATTGCCATTTTTTTTGTTTGTTTTTGGGCCACACCCGGTGGCGCTCAGGGGTTACTCCTGGCTATTCGCTCAGAAGTCGCTCCTGGCAGGCACGGGGGACCATATGGGAACCGGGGGATCAAACCGTGGTCCGTCCTAGGCAAGGCAGCAGGCACCTTACCTCCTGCGCCACCTCCCGGCTCCCTACCATTGCCATTTTAACTGTGCTTTTTAATGTTATTTCTGTTGTTTCTTCAGAAGCTAAAAATGAAGTGTATTTTACATGACTTAATACTTTCAAATGTTTTACTATGTCACAAACTGATATTCTATTTACTACTCCTGTTTCTCATTTCTTAATGTAATCTAACTTAATTTATATCATGACTGTCTATAGTATTTTGCTTTAAAATCAATATTTCAATAAATAATATCTAAAAATGTATATTTTATGTCTAGCATTGACAATCACCCCGATGTTGGTGATGGCTGTGGATGCGATTCGGTGAGCCCCCAGAGCAAGTGGTGCATCATTAACTCACCACCCAGTGTCCAGTGTAGGGTGATGAATTCAGGCTCCAATATAGCGCTGCATTGAGCCTCCAGCTGACTCCTGACCTCGTGCCCTCTTCCACTCATACCACTCCTGGAGCCCCCAAGACTGAGAGGAGCTTTCAGGGCTCCAGGGGGAAGGAGGTTTGATCTCCTCTTTTTTAATAAAATTATTGATTAAGTAAATAAATACCACAGGTTACAATCCGTGATCAAAGATAGTTTATATAGACAGTCATGCATGTATTATTATATATTTTAACACATAGTTTAGTGTATATATAGGTCTACAAATAGAGATGGTAAATGGCATGTAATTTCATGCTTTATTCTATTTGGAGTTTCTCTTATATAATTTCTCTTTACCTAAAGAGCAAGTATTTCTTAGACTGTGGTTTCTGGAAACTAATTTCTTCAGAGTTAGTTCATTTGAAAATGTCTTTGTTTTTGAGAAGTTGCAAATATACATATACACACAGTCGAAGATTTCCGGTTTTTGTTTTATTTTCTTTCTTTCAAAACTTTATGACTATTTCTATTTTCTTCAAATCTTCATTATTCTCCTGTTGCAAAGCCAGTATAAATTCTTACTGTTTTTCCTAATTTCTTTATTATGTTTGACTAAAATAGTTTTAATTGATGGTTTTCAAAAGTTACACCAACTTGGTATCTAGTTCCCTTGGAGGACCTATTAATAATAATAATAATGATGATGACTAAAGATGAAACTGCATTGGGAAATAGGGAGTCATTAACCACTATTTCTACCACACTTGAAATGTGGGTAGTTTATACAGAGATACATACCTAAGAGAAAAAATGCATATAAGAATTCTCCAAATTAAGTATGACAAAAGTATATAAAATATCTCATTAATAACCTTATATTGTTTATATAACGGCATAGTAGAAAATTACAAAGTTGTGTTGTGGGGAAAATCGATTTGAACAATAATTTTCTATTCTATTTGACAAATGCTTACATTTACCTCCCTTGCCAAAAAAATGTACAGTTGGTTACATTACTGATACATAAAAATGTGCTCTCTAGTTGTTTCTCAACAGTGCTCTAGTTAAAATATAAAAGAATTTTTGCTTGTTTGTTTGTTTGTTTGTTTGATTGTTGGGCCACATCTGCTAACACTCAGGCATTACTCCTGGCTCTGCACTCAGAAATCATCCTGGCAGGCTCAGAGTGCCTTGTGGATGTCGGGAATCAAACCTAGGATTGTCTGAGTGCAAGGCAAATGCCCTCCAAGCTGTGCTATCACTCCAGCCCTAAAATGATTATATTTTAATGTCATTAATGTGCTTGTTGTATTAAATGTTAACAAGAAAGTGCTCTTAAAAATTGGATACCAATCTTTTGCTGCCTAGTAGCAAAAGAATTTACTGGTGTATTGACTAGCAATCTGCACATTAATAAACCTTGTGGGGTCTCTGGTGCCCATTGACTTTGAGAACTTCTATTCACAATGCAATTTGAATTTATTTCACTTGGAGGAAACCAGTAATCAACTTTACTGAATTTTCTAAAAAATTGAGGGGCTTTTTTTGGGGGGGGGCAGCTACTTTCAGGAGGTTACTTTTGACTCTGAACTCAATTTCTGGAGGTGCCCAGAAAACCATAAAGAATGCTGATGTTCAAACCCTGGTTGGCTGTGTGCAAGGCAAATGCCCTACCAGCTGTACTATTGCTCTGGTTCCTGTCTAAAAAGTTTTACAATGATTTCACTGGATATTCCCATCTCAAAAGGACTTTATTTTAACACAGTTACAGTTACATAACTGACATCATAGAAGACGAAGCCAAAGGAATGATAAAACCAGAAGTGCTTGTACAGTTGTTATAAACATTTCATTCACTAGGACATGTGAGGACTGGAACTGTTGCTGCAGGTGGGCTTAATGGCAATGTGAGAAATTTAGGAGTTTTTCAAATAAGAATGTCTTGGGATAGCTGGTCAAATTTCATACCTCATCTAGCTTTGTGTTAGAAGTATTTGTGGGCAAAATATCTACCAATATCCAAAATTATTAAAAGAAGAACATTCTTATAGCTGTGCCATCAAGGTGAGGATTATTTGTATCTGGAAGACAGATATTGGATAACAAAATCCCTAATATTCTTTGGAAAAAACTATTGTAAATTGCTACATCAGAATAATGTAGGGGCCCGGGAGATAGCATGGAGGTAAGGCGTTTGCCTTTCATGCAAAAGGTCATCGGTTTGAATCCCGGTGCCCCATATGGTCCCCCGTGCCTGCCAGGAGCAATTTCTGAGCATGGAGCCAGGAGTAACCCCTGAGCACTGCCGGGTGTGACCCAAAAACCAAAAAAAAAAAAAAATGAAGTCTTTAACATGAGTGAATGGGCCTTGGTAAACTAATGATGCTTGGATGCTTCCTGTAATTATTATTGCTCAAAACTCATAAAAGTAAGTTTCCTATATTCTCAACTTTTAATTTTCCGAAGAAATAACTGTGTAACTTATGAGAATGCATATTATGACCAGTAAGTATGTTTCAACATTTTTAACAAGTTTCTTGCTAGTTATTCCTATGAGCTATATAATTAGTAAAGTTGAAGAAATGGAAATACATACCTTGCTCATGGATTGGGAGGATTGATACCTTCAAAATAACATACTCCCCAAAGTTTTATATTGATTCAATGCTATCCCTATAAGAATACCCATAACATTTTTTCCCATATCATGTTTTTAAAGAAATAAATCAAAGTCTTCTAAAATGCATGTGGAAGAATAAACCCCTTCCAACTTCCCCCAGTAGTCAAAGCATCACTTTTCCCAATTTCAAGCTGTACTACAAAGCAGTAGTAATTAAAACAGCTATTTTAATAAAGGGATGCACTCTGATCAATAAAACAGAATTGAAAAACCAGAGAAGGACCCTCAAGTATATGGTCAGTTAACCTTTGATAAAAGAGCAAAATATATAAAGTGGAGCAAGGAAAACCTTTTCAACATGTAGTGCTGGGAAAATAGGTTGGCTATATGCAAAAAAAAAAAAAAAACAGTTTTTTTCCCTGACATTATGCATGAAAGTCAAATCAAAGTAGATTGAAGATCTCGATATGAGACCTGAATCCATAAGCTTCATAGAATAAAACATACTCAGATCTCCATGACATTGAAACTAGGGGCATCTTTAAAGATGAAACGCCACTGACCAAGTAAGTGGGAGCAAACATAAACAAATGGAACTACATTAAATTAAGAAGCTTTTGAGCCCCAAAGGAAACAAAGACCAGAATACAAAGACAGCCACAAACTGAGAGAAATTATTTGCCCACCACTCATGTAATAATACCCAAGATATATAAAGCACTGGTAGAAAAACTTTACAAGAAAAAAGAAATCTAAGCCCATCACAAAATAGGGAAAAGAGATGAACAGAAACTTCCTCAAAGAAGAAATACAAATGCCCCAAAAGGCAAATGCTCAGATGGTATGACTGTGCTCAAGGTTGGTGGGACAAGTAACGTTGAAGTGAATGAAAAGAAAGACCGAGTCGCAGGTGCCTTCAATGCCACTCGAGCTACTGTGGAAGAAGGAATTGTTCTGGGGGGGGCGGAGGTTACGCTCTGTTTCAGTGCATCCGGCCTTGGGTTCACTCAAGCTTGCCAATGAAGATCAAAAAATCGAAATGTACAATATCAAAAGAGCACTGAAGATCCCTGCAATGACCAAACACAGTGCCTAAAAGGAGAAGAAAAATTAAAGTATCTGCCAGAGGCAGGCTGTGGGGATGAGAGGGAAACTGGGAACATTGGTGGCAGGAAATGGAAGCTGTTCAAGGACAGGGTGCTCCAACGCTGTACAGCTGAGCCTCAGTCACAAACAGCTTTAAAACTTTGTATCTCATGATGACTCAATAATTTTTTATTACTTATTTTTTTAAATAATATCTTTTTTAAGCACTACGATTACAAACATGTTTGTAGTTGGGTTTCAGTTATAAAAAACAACACCCCCCCCCCTTCACCAGTACAATTTTTTTAAATGAGAAAAGCACCTCACTTCAGAACTTTGGGATCTAAATATGCATATAAAGTTTGAGAAACACTGATATCAGCGATCTACTTTGATCCAACATTTTATTTATGTATGTGCATGAATTCAAGTAATATATATATAAGTTTTTGGGTCACACCCGGCAGTGCTCAGGGGCCACTCCTGGCTCTATGCTCAGAAACCACTCCTGGCAGGCTCGGGAGACCATGTGGGATGCCGGGATTCGAACCCCTGTCCTTCTGCTTGAAAGGCAAACGTCTTACCTCCATGCCATCTCTCCAGCCCCATTTTTTAAGAAATATTTTTTAAATAATTTCTTTATTTAAGCACCATGGTTACAAACATTTTGTAATTGGGTTTCAGCATACATCCCTTCACCAGCGCAACTTTCTGGCCACCATTGTTCCCTCATTTTCTACTCCCTCACTCTCTGCCTGTCTTCCAGACAAAAATTGTATTTCGCTCTCTCGTTGTCTTAGTAGAGATGTTAGTGTAGTTATTTCTCTAACTGCACTTACCACTCTTTGTGATAAACTAGTTATCATGGACTGGTCCTGCCAGCCCTCATCTCTATTGTCTCTGGGTGTTGTTGTTGTTGTTTTTGTTATTATTATTATTTTGCTCTTTTGGGCCCCCTGTGGCACTCAGGGGTTACACCTGGCTTTGCGCTCAGAATTTGTTCTTAGCAGGCACGGGAGACCATATGGGATGGCAGGATTCGAACCACCATCTGTTCGAATCAATTGTGTGCAAGGCAAACCCTACCATTGTGCTATCTCTCTGGCCCTGGGTGTTATTATTATATTGTCTTTTATTTTTCTTAAATCCCACTGAGTACTATTTTAATTTTTGGCCTTAAACAGATTATAGAGACAAATTAGTAATTATGGGATAGAACTCAAGTAACCATGTATTTTCAAAACTTAAATCAATGTAAATGAACAAAAGACCCAAAACGGACCCCTATTTTTAACAATGGAATAGTAGTTACCAGAGGTCTAAGCAAAAGAGAAGTCAGTAAGGTAGGTAGAATTAAATTATGATGATGGGAATTAGACTATTGGCTGATAATCATACATAAGATAGACAGATATTTAAGTATAAAGCAGTATACCTATAATTTATTAAATGTTATACGTCTGTGCTATCTTAAGGGAAATTTTAAAGGCAAAGAAGCAAAAATCCCAAGTGCAGTAGAAAAAATAACAGCCTCTCAAAGATATTCACTCAAGAGCTAACTCTTAGGACCTGGAATACTGTAACACGAAGAAAGTTTTCAGATACAATTATTACAATTATTAAAATAAAAAATCAAGACTAACCTTGTAAATTCCCTGAGAAGACAAAACCAGTTTGGTCACACACATTTTGCTTATTTTGCAAGATTTACGTGATCTGGGTCATTTCTCCTTTCTACATCTGGGAATCTGAAGTAAAACTTAGAGTACTTTCCAAAATTAATATGCTGTGACCAATAGCTATTCCCTTAGTCTACAAGAAGGCTCTAATATTAGAAACAATAACTGTGAAAAATAAACAGCATCACCTATTCACTCTCAAAACTACCATATAACTCTTTCAGCAGTCTTGTGTATTTGGGTTTGCCAGTCCTAGTGTGCAAACTATTTTTAGTGTGTTCGTGCTAAATTTTCAGTAATTATTACTTTGGTGTTCCTTGGTTTTACTTCTGTTTCTGCTGTTTTGATAGAATTCATATTAAAAGGATCTTGGGATTAAAAATAAGGAGTTTGGTTTAGATTATTCAGGTGAATCCAATGTAATCACTGCCATGTTTAAAAGCAGGGGATTCTGGGCTGGAGTAATAGGTCAGCATGTAGAGGGCTTGTCTCACAAATGGCCAACCTCGGGTTGATCCCTGGCATCTCATATTGCTTCCTAAACCCATCAGGAGTGACTTGTAAGAGCAGAGTAATGATTACTGTGGTAAGGAGTAATACCAGAGAATTTCTGGGTGTGGTCCACAGTCCACAGTCTCCTCCAAAAAAAAGCAGAGGATTGTGTTTCTTCATGCTCATCAGAGAGACTTAAAGA
>PVKC010041986.1:0-12038 GCA_004027635.1 Crocidura indochinensis
ACACACACACACACACACTTTTAACTTCTACGGTACAAGGCAAACAAATGCCCTACCAATGTACTATAGCTCCGGCCCCCAATTTCTCCTGTAAGAGGAAACCGAAATATAAGCCAGGCGGAAGCATCAGGACAGCCCTTCCCCCTGCCACATGAGATGCCACCGAAGTGACAACAGGGAAGTCATCTTTGTCTTCCCTCCTTGCTGTCAGGACCAGGTCACAAACTTGGTCGTGTTGCTCACAAAATGTTAGCTTCAGTGCACTCAAGACCATGGGCTCTTTTCCTGACGTGGAATTGGGGGTTCGAGTGGAAGTGCCAGCGGGGACCCCAGCCATGTGAGCCTCAAGATTGAAAGGCAGGCCACACCCCGCCCAGAGACTAAGTCTTCTTAAAATATGCCAGGGGCCCATATTTTACACAGCTCCAGGGGTTTCCATGTGGGTGGGAGACATTCAATCTCCCATTCTGTCTCCAAGCACCAGAGCAACCACCAAGCACAGAACCGCAAGTGGCCGCCAACACCTTCAGATGTAGCCCAAATTCCCCCCAAGTACGCTGCCTTATACTAAGTGCAGGAACAGAGTCCTGTTATCACTGTTCGTCACAGACGTGCCAGGACTG
Organism: Crocidura indochinensis; assembly: GCA_004027635.1. Taxonomy (NCBI): domain Eukaryota; kingdom Metazoa; phylum Chordata; class Mammalia; order Eulipotyphla; family Soricidae; genus Crocidura; species Crocidura indochinensis. The sequence goes on from PVKC010041986.1 coordinate 624, forward strand.
CCAAAGAGGAAGTGTCATGTGGCCACCACCAAGCCCCCTGAGTCCGCACACAGTGCCAACGGCAGACAAAGCCCGGCCCCAGGGCACATGCAAGGGAACCTGTCTCCGGAGTTTCCATCGACAGTCCACGCAGGCCAGAGAAGAGCTCGGCGGGCTCCTCCGAGGCTGAGAGGGCACCTGGCACACAGAGGGAGACTCCGTCCTGGCCCTGCCCCCACACCAATGATGCTTTTTCCAAGCACAGCTGGGAGGAGCCCCTGAGAACTGTCAGGTGTGACCAAGAAAGAGAACAGGGAAACAAGGCCAGATGCTTGCCTAGCATGTGGCTTACTGCCCCGACCCCAGCACCCATATGGTCCCTCAGGCCCATCAGGAGTGATCCCTGAGCACAGACCCAGGAGTAAGCCTCGAGCACTTCCAGTTGTGGCCCCCAAAATACCTATGAAGGGCCGAGAGAGAGTACCGGTAATCGAGTCTCTAAACCAGGCAGCTGGTAAGACAAGTGGCTCCACGCAGCTCCGCCATGCAAGCACTCAGGATGAAGCATCTATCGCATCAGATGGGAGCAAGCTTCCTTGGTGGGCGGCTCCACGCGGAATCACGGAGTGCTGGGTCTGCAGCAAGCACTAGTCCGCACACAAGGACCGCGCAGACTGACTCGACCAGAGGTCAACCAGCCCTCTTGAAGTCGAAGGTTCTGAAAGGCTACAGGTGCGCAAAGACGGCAACAAAACGAACCATCTGGGCTTCGAAACTAGGTGCCTCCGGGGAGACGGTGCAGGAAGTTCGCGCCTCGCCATGGCCAACCCTGGCTCTTTGGGGCTTACGAAAGTCCTGAGCACTTCTGGCCAGGCAGGTGATTAGGTCCTGAGCTACCTTGGGGCTGACCCACCCCCACCCCGCACGTGGGGTTCCGTGGTTGGGCTGAGGTGGGGCCATGGGAGGGAAGGACAAATGCCCAAAGCCGGAACAGTTCAGAACTGGGGCCTATCATGTTGTGGTTAGTTATGCGATCATGTTGTGGAAATTAAGTTACCCTGAGCATTGTCTGCTGTGCTGTGTGAATGATTCGAAGCTGAGTGGCAGCTACAGACCAAAGTCCAGTTGGGGAATGAACCATCCAGGGGTACGTACACGGGTTAAGCACACAGCTATGCAGGTACAGCATCCCTGACACCGCAAAGGATCCTCTGGGTCCTGCAGGAGCGACGGGAGCACAGAACCAGCGATGGCCCTGAGTACCACTGGATGTGGCCGAACCCCACACCTCCCAAAAGCAGTGGCCACGGTTCCAGATCCACTGCAGGCTCAGAGCCAGTCCCACAGGGCAGGAAGGGTGGCCGTGCGCGCCACCAGCCCAGGCTAGATCCCCAGTACCTCGTAGGATACCCCAAGTCCACCCAGAGTAACCCCTGAGCACTGCTGGGTGTGGCCTCAAAACCAAAACAAGAAATAAAAATAAACCCCACTAGGCCTTGAGCTCTGGGGAATGAGGACATTTCCAGGGGAACCGACAGGGCAGATGAGTAAGTACCATGTGGAGGCGCAGGGAGGACTGACAGAGAGAAGCGAGGCTCACTCGGGATCTACACTTGCCTTTGGAGCACCTCTGCACAGCCTCTGTTCACAAATTCTGAAAAGCGAACAGTTCCCAAAAGCCTCACCTGGAATCATCTGGCAGCTAAATTGGGTCTGAATCGAGAAACCAATTACAGCCTTTAATTACCCCCGTTGGAATATTCATGTGTTTTTGACAGAAATTCTGTGTCAGATCACAATCTCAGGATGAAATAATATCCCTCTCTACTTCTCTAAAATCCGAGCACTCTGATGGGAAACGTGGGCCAGGCTCTGGGCGGATCTCTTACATTCAGCCACAACAGAAAAGTTAGTGTCACTTCCTACTAATTTCCCCAGAAACATTCTTATTTTCGAGAGGACACCAGTCCAGATTTTTTTTTTTTTTTTTTTTTTTTTTTGTGGTTTTTGGGTCACACCCGGCAGTGCTCAGGGGTTACTCCTGGCTCCATGCTCAGAAATTGCTCCTGGCAGGCATGGGGGACCATATGGGGCACCGGGATTTGAACCGATGACCCAGTCCAGATTTTTAAAGGATGATTTGGGGCCGGAGCAATTGTAGAGCAGGTAGGGAAGTTTACACACGGCCAATCTGGTTGAATCGCAGGCATCCCATATCCTCTGGGCCAGGAGAAACCCCTGGGCATTACGAGGTATGGTCCAAAAAGCAAATAATAATAATAATGATTTTAAAAAATTATTTCAGGGGGGCCGGAGAGATAGCATGGAGGTAAGGTTAAGTTTGCCTTGCATGCGGAAGGTCGGGGGTTGGAATCCCGGCATCCCATATGGTCCCCCAAGCCTGCCAGGAGCAATTTCTGAGCGTAGAGCCAGGAGTAGCCCCTGAGCACTGCCAGGTGTGACCCAGAAACCAATAAAAAAAAGAAAAAAAAAAAGATTTCAGGGGGCCGGAGCGGTGGCACAAGCGGTAGGGTGTTTGCCTCGCATGTGCTGACCTAGGACGGAATGCAGTTTGATCCCCCCCACGTTCCATATGGTCCCCTAAGCCAGGAGCAATTTCTGAGCACATAGCCAGGAGTAATCCCTGAGTGTCACCAGGTGTGGCCCAAAAACCAAAAGAAAAAAAAAAATGATTTCAGGATGGAGAAATAGTTTGGTGGGAATGGAGACTGTTTCATATGTGGCCAACCCAACATATCGCCGAGTCTTCAGGGCCCTGTCCTGAGATCCATGAGCACAGAGCCAGGAGTAAGCCCTGAGCACTGGTGGTCGTGACACAAAAACAGTAACAGCAACAAAAAGAATGACCCTGTGGGGGCCGGGCGGTGGCGCTAGAGGTAAGGTGCCTGCCTTGCCTGCGCTAACCTAGGACGGACCATGGTTCGATCCCCCGGTTCCCCATATGGTCCCTTGTGCCTTCCAGGAGCAACTTCTGAACGAATAGCCAGGAGTAACCCGAGCATCACCGGGTGTGGCCCAAAAACCAAAACCAAAAAAAAAAAAAAAAAAAAAAAAAGAATGACCCTGTCAATTGCAGTAAATTGCAGTCCAGGGTAGATTATCAATGAATAACTCGTTGTCATTAGGAGGAAATAGCCGAAGAGATAACATGGAGGTAGGGTATTTGCCTTGCATGCATAAGGATGGTGGTTGGAATCTCGGCAACCCATATGGTCTCTGAGCCTGCCTGGGACAATTTCTAAGCGCAGAGTCAGGAGTAACCCCTGAGCACTGCCGGATGTGACCCAAAAACCAAACAAAGAGGAAATAAGTGTCAGGCCTGGTAGATGGCTTGCCTTGCACCTGGCCTAAATTGGTTTGGTCTCTTGATATATCAAAAGGTCCTCCGAGCACCACAGAAGTGATTCTGGAATGCAGAGCCAGGAGAAACCCCTGAGCATCACTGCGTGCACCCCCCACACCCAGAAAGAAGAGGAAATAAAAGCATGTAGCTCAGATTTTCAGAGCTTCTATAGTTTAAACACAGCAAGACAAAGGGGGTTGGAGTGATAGGACATTGGGGAAGGCACTCGCCTTGCACACAGCTTACCCAGGTTCCATCCTCAGCAGTGCATAGTGTCCCCTGCACCTGCCAAGAGCGATCCTCCAGTGCATAGCTAAGAGTAAGCTCTGAGGGGCCGGGTGGTGGCGCGCTGGAGGTAAGATGCCTGCCTTGCCTGCGCTAACCTTGGACGGACCGCGATTCGATCCCCCGGTTCCCATATGGTCCCCCAAGCCAGGAGCAACTTCTGAGCGCATAGCCAGGAGGAACCCCTGAGCGTCACCGGGTGTGGCCCCCCCCCCAAAAAAAAGAGTAAGCTCTGAGCACCTCATGGTGTGGCCCCAACAGAATGAAACACTGATGCTTACCTTCAGCTGACATGAGTAAAACAGAACTTTAACATATACTTTAGCATCTGTCTCTGTATATAAACATCAAATTGTGAGGGAAGCAACAGCACAGCAGTATGGCATTTGCATTGCACGCAGCCAACACAGGATGGACCCCGGTTCAATTCCCAGCATCCCATATGGTCCCTGAGCTAGAGTCCAGTGGGGAAGGAGATTGTTGCGCATGAGGCTAACCCAATATACCACACAGTCCCCAGGGCTCTGCCCAGACAGATCCATGAGCACAGAGCCAGGAGTAACCCCTGAGCGCTACCGAGTGTGATCCAAAAATCAAACGCATAAAAATAAACATCAAATATACCAACTTAAAAAACTGATAAGTCAACTACTAAATTGGAAAAGCTCCACCTCCATTTCTCCTTCCCTTCCTCATTCACTATCTACTCCACACAACCCCTGAAAATCCAATTAATTCAAGCAGGTCAGCAAAGCAAACAACCTACCCATTGTGCTATGTACTGCTCTGGTCCCCTCACCTCCCTTTCTTTAAATTAAAAAAGAAAAGATTGCTGGAGAGGGAATATACTGTGTAAGGTGCTTGCCTTGCACACAATAGACCCGAGTCTGGTTCCTGGCACCCCACGTGTTCCCCTGAGCACCTCCAGGAGTAATTCCTGAGCACAGAGCCAGGAGTAAAGCGCAAGTAACGCTTCTTCGATGTTTTGTGTTTGGGGGCCCACACTCAGTGGTGCTCAATGATTACTTCTCCCTGCGCAGAAACCCAGCAGGTGGTGGGTGATCAGACCCGATGGGCCACAAAAGACAAGCACCTCAAGACACAAGATCTCTCTAGCCCCTCACCCCCAAACAATCTTCTAATAGCCCACGGGGTTTCTCCAACTAGGTAATAAGCCAGGAAAGAAAAGAAAGATTCTCGGGTACAGGGTCAGTGCTGGGCTGCGAGTCCCTCCTGTGGCCAACTCTGAGGTTCACTCACCTAGAACTCAGGCTCTGAAGGCTCCAATCAACACCCACAGAGCCCATGGCCAAAAATCACCACACACGCAATCAACAGTGGATGGTGAAGAAGCGTTTCTCAGGGAATCATCAGAAATGATGAGAGAGCAAACACAGTGGGCAACATCTCATCAGTTCTTGGTTCTCAGAATTTTGGCTAATAAGATCAAGTGATCTCCAATATCCCAGGTGATGCCTAAGCACCTCCAGGAGTAATTCTTGAGCACCCCTGAGCATTTCTAGGTGTGGCCCAAACAAACAAACAGGCAAGCAAACAAACAAAAATGTTAGAGAAACCTCATCAAAAACAGGGAGAGGAGGGTTGAAGAGATAGTACAGAGGGTAGGGCACTTGTGGCCGACCCCTGGCATCCCATATGGTGCCGGACCCTGCCAGGAGTGATCTCTGAGCAGAGCCAGGAGTAAGCCCTGAGCATCCCCGGGCATGTCCAAAAACAAACAAACAAACAGACAATCATCTCATACTACACAGTGCATATAGCAAAGAACAACCGGAGCTGGCAGGGATGTGAGGACAAAGAGACTGTCGTTCCCTGTCGAGGGAAACATCAACTGGTCCAGCCTTCTGCAAAAATAATAGACATTCCTCAAAAAAATCAGGAATTGAGGGGGCTGGAGCAGTGGCACAAGTGGTAGGGCATTTGCCTTGCACGCACTAATCTAGGACAGACAGCGGTTCGATCCTCTGGCGTCCCATATGGTCTCCCAAGCCAGGAGCGATTTCTGGGCACATAGCCAGGAGTCACCCCTGAGTGTCACCGGGTGTGGCCCCCCCCCAAAATTCAGGAATTAAATTTTTGTATAATTCAGCAATACCGTTCCTAGGAATATATCACTCTGGACAGGAAATGGGTGCTGTGGGGCCCTGAGAGATAGCACAGCGGCATTTGCCTTTCGAGCAGCGATCCAGGACCAAAGGTGGTTGGTTTGAATCCCGGTGTCCCATATGGTCCCCCGAGCCTGCCAGGAGCTATTTCTGAGCACAGCCAGGAGGGGCCCCTGAGCACCGCCGGGTGTGGCCCCCTCAAAAACAAACAAACAAACAAAAAGATGGAGTAGAAATGGGTGCTGAAAAAAGGCAAAGTTATATGCATGATATACATTCCAATACATGATATACGTTCCAATACAGTATCTCAAGATACAGTGCCTAAAAAGAAAAACAGGAGGGTGGGAGCCACTACCCTGATTCCCAGAGTTGTGACAAAACAACAGTCAAATGTGCAGTTTCGACAACTAAATCAGAGGGTGCAGATATAAAAAAAAATGCAAAGTTAACAGACTGGGTGCTGAAGGTGAGGCCCAGCCTTGAAACAACAGTGTCAGATTTACTCTTGGTTTGTTTCTTTTCTTTTCTTCTTTGGTTTTCGGGTCACACCTGGCGGCGCTTGGGGTTACTCCTGACAGGCTGGGGACCATATGACATGCCAAGAACTGAACCTGGGCCCATCCAGGTCAACAACGTGCAAGGCAAGGCAAACGCCTTAACGCTGCACTATCTCTCCAGCCCCTTCAGGTTTTTTCTTAAGGGGAGCAGGAACAGACAGTGCAGCAGATGAAGGCAGCTGGCCTGCACGTGTTGCCCTGAGTCCCATCTCAAGGACCTAGCAGGAGTGACCCTGAGCACAGCCAGGTGAGCCGTAAAGCGCCCCCACCCTACCCCCACCTCCACCATGCCCTTCGAAGCCACATTTCCTTCCTTGACTTCCCTCAGGGGACACTGCTCACTCGGGACCACCTTACACTAGAAATGTGTAACAAGACCACCATGTTGCTGATTCTTAGTGTGTCTCGGGTCTACCTAGCTCACTACAGCTGAGAGACACATGCTCTTCACATCTTCCCAGGGGATACTGTGGGCCACTCCCTCAAGTCCTCTGCCCAAAGTTCTGCCCCCCAGGAAGATGGTGAGGACCCTGCTCTGTGGGTGCAAAGGAGGGTTCACACAGGTTCCTCCTCTCGGGGCTGTTTGATCAAGTCTGTCACTGCAGAAGAAAATCCTTAAGAAGGCTTCAAATTCCAGGCGTAGTTCCTAGAGCTCACCACCAGTGGGCGGAGGCGAAAGCTGGCAAGGTTTTGCCTTAAGCACGGTCGACCCAGGTTCAATTTCTGGCACCACATTAAGTGTGACCCACCAGGAGTGGTCTCTGAGCACTACCAGAGAGCCACCTGTCACCGGACGACGAAGTACGGGGCCATGCCACCTCACAGCTGTGACTATCTGGCTTGGCTGTGTTGTGGGGCAACGGTGCACACAGGACTTCTGAGCCCAGGCACTCCCGAAGTCAGAGAAGAGAGTCCCAGAGAGCCACTGCTGCTTGGGTAAAACCCAGTGTTAGGGACCGTCTGCAGGCCTGGCAACACGGCTCCAGGGCAGGGCACCCCACAGGTCACACAGGCAGAGGTCTGGGTTCATTCCCCCACACCCTGTACTTTCCAAGAGTGGCTGTGAGACCCAAAATTTGAAAATGGGACAAGTGAGAGGTGAGTTGCTATAGTTTTATTTGAGGCAAAGGGGTTGGTTATTGGGCCTCCCACAGAGGTGCTCAGGGCTTAGTCCTGGCTCTGTTCTGCACAAGGATCACTCCTGGCAGTGCTCGGGGGACCCTATGGGATGCCGCATATTGAACCCAGGTCAGCCACGTGCAAAGCAAACAACCTGTCCACTGTTCTATTGCTTGGGCCCTACAGTCTTTTTCTTTTCTTTTTTTTTATTTTAAAGCTTTTTTTTTTTTTTTTTGGTTTTTGGGCCACACCCGGTGACGCGCAGGGGCTACTCCTGGCTATTCGCTCAGAAGTCGCTCCTGGCAGGCACGGGGGACCATATGGGGAACCGGGGGATCGAACCGCGGTCAGTCCTAGGTTAGCGCAGGCACCTTGCCTCCAGCGCCACCGCCCGGCCCCCATCTTTTCTTTTCTTTTCTTTTGTTTTTTGGGCCTAAACACTCAGAAATAGCTCCTGACTTGGGGGGAAACTGCCCGGGGAGAGGTCCATTCTAGGCTAGCGCTTGCAAGGCAGAATGCCTTACCTCTGATGCCACCACGCTGGCCCCTTACAGTCATTTTTTAAGACAGTGTAAAGTGCTCCAAACTGACACCCGAAACCTGAGCCTTACCTGTGTAAGAAGATCCCCAAGGCCCTGAAGAACAGAATGATCAGAGCAGTGCCCTTGCACGCCTGTGTCCAAGTTCAAATCCCAGGTGTTACACATGCACCCAGCACAGTGCTGGCGACTCTGTCATCTGTGATGCCCACTGATGCCAAGGACTACCAGCCACTAAAGGGGCACAACCTTACTGCACTCAGGATGCTCAGGATGCCAGAGTGTGAGCCCCGAGGAGTGAGGATACAGTAGTAGGGAATTTACCTTGCACACGGCAACCTGAGCTCGATCCCAGCCATCCCAGACTAGGCAAGCACTGCCCGGTGTAATTCCTGACTGCAGTCAGGAGTAACCCTGAGCACCACTGGGTGTGTCCTGAAACCAAACCAAACCAAACAATCTGTCCTTCAGGCCCAGAGATAGCACAGCAGGAAAGGCAGCATTTGCTTTGCACACAGCTGACCTGGGTTCGATCCCCGGTAATGTCTAAGCCCACCGGGAATGATTCCAACCAGAAATAAACCCTGTATAATGTGTAGTAAGCCCTGAACACTAGCAGGTATGGCCCAGACAACAAACAAACAAAACAAACAAACTACCCCAAAAGCTGACTCCTTTGATCTCAACAACGTTCTTCACAATTTTTTTTCCAGGCCACACCCGTTTGATGCTCAGGGGTTACTCCTGGCTAAGCGCTCAGAAATTGCCCCTGGCCTGGGGGGCCCCTATGGGACGCCGGGGGATCGAACCGTGGTCCTTTCCTTGGCTAGCGCTTGCAAGGCTACCTACCTTACCTCTAGCGCCACCTCGCCGGCCTGATCTCAAAAACATTCTCGTCCAAGAACTTCTATTCCATTTCCAGAGTGGGAGCTGCTGCATTTTCACAAGGGAACCTGCTCTACTTCCACCCACAGCCAAAGATTCAGGGACAACAAAAGCCCCATCAGGAGACCACGGTGCCCAGACCTCCACCTCCAAGACCAGCACCCTGCCAGTGTCTGCCCATTCCCAGGTGTGGGCCGCAGCCTGAGGGAACTGATGGAACCCACAGTCCCTTGCTCAGGCCCTGCAGGGGGTCGAGGGTGTTGAGGTAAACCTGTCAAGGCCCCAGTCGCCCCTGTAGCCATGCTCAGTCCCCTCAGGCTCTTCCACGCAGGACGCTGCAGTGGGCAGGACAGATGCAATCTCACCTGAAGCCCATGCCACACCTGGCAGCATTCAGGGATTCCTTCTGACTCTGTGCTGGGGGATGCTGGAATGAACCCACGTCAGCCAGGTTCAAGGCAAACAAACACCCTACCCGCTGTGCAAGGGCTCCGGCCCTCACCACTCTTTTTTCTGAAAAGCTGTAGTCTGCGTTCAGTTGGCAAGACGAGTTTGTTTCTTCGGCCATTCATTTGAAAACACACGTGTGATCTTTGCTTGAACAAGTTTCACTTAACAGGGGCCAAAGAGATCGCCCAGCAGGTAGGGCCTTTTACATGGCTGACTTGGGTTCCCTTCCAGGCCTACTAAGAATGATGATTTGTGGGGCCGGGCGGTGGCGCTGGAGGTAAGGTGCCTGCCTTTCCTGCGCTAGCCTAGGATGGACCGCGGTTCGATCCCCCGGTTCCCATATGGTCTCCCAAGCCAGGATCGACTTCTGAGCGCATAGCCAGGAGTAACCCCTGAGCATCACTGGGTGTGGCCCAAAAACCAAAAAAAAAAAAAAAATAAGAATGATGATTTGTGAGCACAGAGCCAGGAGTAAGCCAGGAGCACTGTTGGGTGTGGTCCCCCAAGCCAGCCAACCAGCCTTCAGCTGCTTCTTCACCGGGTGTCTGCTAGTTCCTTTGGCGGAGGCAATTTGGTGTGGGGGCACTTGATGTTGAACAGGGGCTGCTCCAGCTCATTGCTCAGATGTGGTGCCCGAGGGGAGCCCAGACCTCTCGAGTGCAGACCTGTCCTCACTCCTTTGGGCCCTTCCCGCCTGTCCCCTCACTGTAACCTTGACACTGAGTAGCTAGAAAGTCACCTGCGTTTTGAGCACAGGTTGGCGCACAGGCGGTGGCTTGTCTGTTCTGGATCCTGCCTTCAGTTCACCCTTCCATGCCTGTTGTCCTCCCCTCTGGCCTCGCTGCTCTCAGGGTGTCTCTCCTGGCCTTCCGGGGAACCAGTCTCCCTCCTTCTCCCACTAGGCTACCCACTCACAGACAACCTCACACACATCCTCCCCTCTCCAGCCCTGTGCCAGCCTCTTGCCTCCAGAGCACTGGATGGCCAGGCCAGAGTCCCTGTGAGTCGGGCAGAGATACTCAGACGGTCCCAACACAAGGCCATCCCCTCTGCCACCAAATTTCCCGTTTCCTCTTCCCCGAACGGTGGGCCAGCCCCATTCTGAGCGGGAGCTTCCTCTCCTTTCCTCCCCTTCCCAGTCTCCATGGGAAGGCCCAAGCCACTGTCCACTCTCCCCTGTCCTGGCCTTACCTAAACTCTGATTTACCAGAAAGCTCAAACGCACGTTACCGCCTCAGCGCCACATATGGGGGCATCAGCACCACTCTTGGGTCACTTCTAGCCAAGCACGACAGCAGCTGTTCATGTACAGTTTGGGACAAAGTAAATTCTACTTGTTCTCTTACACCACCAAAGATCGTACTGACCGGGGCCCGGGAGATAGCATGGAGGTAAGGCGTTTGCCTTTCATGCAAAAGGTCATTGGTTCGAATCCCGGTGCCCTATATGGTCCCCCGTGCCTGCCAGGAGTGGTTTCTGAGCATGGAGCCAGGAGTAACCCCTGAGCACTGCCGGGTGTGACCCAAAAACCAAAAACCAAAAAAAAAAACAACAAAAAAAAATGATCCTACTGACCAGAGCACAGCAGACGTGGAATGAGGAGGAGCTGCCTACCATCTAAGCACAAAACCATGCCAGAGCAGCAACTGGTTTACAGCATGAAAACTGTAGGAGTCGCTGATTTTTACGTATAAATCATACCCAGTTTGCTACCACGGCAACAAGAATGAGCATCAACCCAGGGGTTGGAGCAATAACAAAGCCGACCTGGGTTTGATCCCCGGTATCCCATAGGGTCACCCAAGCACCGCCAGGAGTCATGGTGAGCAAAGAGCCAGAGTTAGCCCTGAGCATCGGCAGGTGTGAACCCCCCAAATATGACTACATAAAAAATATAAGACTATAGGGGCCGGGCGGTGGCGCTGGAGGTAAAGGTGCCTGCCTTACCTCGCTAGCCTTGGACGGACCCCGGTTCGATCCCCCGTGCCCCATATGGTCCCCCAAGCCAGGAGCAACTTCTGAGCGCATCGCCAGGAGTAACCCCTGAGCGTCACTGGGTGTGGCCCAAAAAACCAAAAAAAAAAAAAAAAAAAAAAAAAAAAAAAAAA
>PVKC010041987.1:0-12048 GCA_004027635.1 Crocidura indochinensis
CACCTTGCCTCCATGCTATCTCCTGAGCCCCTCCCTTTCTTCTTTTTAAATTGATATTATAAATGTAGACCTCTAGACAGATTCCCCCTGTTCTTTTTTGTTTGTTTGTTGTTTTTTCTTTTCTTCTTTTCTTTTTTTTCTTCTTTAGACAGAACCACATAACTTGAATCATCTTGTTCTGTCTCATAAATTGAGGTGAAAAATAAAAGGGATGGTACCAGAACCAGTCATATGAGCATTGAGTAGAAATAAAAAGGTGATTTTGAAATCATCTGCAATTTTTCTGCAGATGCAGATAAGATTTAAACACCAAACAGCAACAGAATTGATAGCCAATCTTCAATAAGCTATACATAGTGGGGACCAGTTATCCTAGCAGTTGGGAGGGGGTCACAATGGTGGGGAATGCTGGAAACTAAGTGGAGGGAGGACAACACTGGTGGTGGGAATACCCCTGATTCAATGTCACTATGTATCTCAAATATTACTGTAAAAGATTTGTAATTCACGTCGGTCACAATAAAAATTATTAAAAAAACAAACAAACCAACATAGGGTTGTAAAAAAAAAAAAGTTGTTGGGGGCCCGGTAGATAGCATGGAGGTAAGGCGTTTACCTTTCATGCAAAAGGTCATCGGATCGAATCCCGGTGCCCCATATGGTCCCCCGTGCCTGCCAGGAGCAATTTCTGAGCATGGAGCCAGGAGTAACCCCTGAGCACTGCCGGGTGTGACCCCCCAAAAAAAAGTTGTTGGGTGGGGCAGTGATTTCTCATGAAGGGGTCAATCTGTACTTTGCAAAGGAGCAGAGAATTCTTTGGGGTTTTTGTTTATTTTGTTTTGGTTTTATTCTAGGTGACACTCATCTGGTGTCCCGAGCCCCGGGCCTGCGCATCACTTCTTTGCATTTCTTCTAGCTTTCTTTGATGCCCTTAGAGGCATCAGGAAGCTGGCTTGAGAAGGGCTAGCCCCAGAGTTTGAATTCACCCATGGCCATATAAACATGTCCTGGATACCAGCCATGACCAAAGACCATGTTGCTAGAACCTTTGAAAACTAGGCATCTTCCTGAGTGTGAGGGGCCACACAAATCAGCCTGAGATCAGGTCCCTGCTAACCCCTACGGGGAAGGGGGAGTTGCTGGGTGGAGTGAGCAGAGTTTCACACACCCTCAGTGAAAGGGGGGAATAGAGATGGAGGTTTCTCCACTGGAACTGGAGCACTGAGCCATAGCCATGGTAACTTTACGATGACTGTAATGAGCATCTGAAAGATGTGGGGGAATGCACAGGGCTTATGGCACCCCCAGGAATTCTAGGGAATTTTATGGCTGAATTTTTATGGCCAAAAGGGAGGGAGCAAGAAAGCTGCGCAGCCTGACCCTGGACTGCAGGGATGAAACTACCTGGTTTAAAACGGCCTGAAAAGGCTCAGCTGGTCTTTGACTTTGCCCTGACAGTCTCTTCTAAATCCTGGATTGCTTGGCTGTGTGTGACTTGCTACACCCCATGGAAGGCAGGGGACCCCATCTTCTCCTCTCACCCAGTTCCTGGAGGCTCACTCCCCTCAAGGCTCTCTGAGCAGCAGCCTGGAGCTCTTGCAGCCCCAGAGCTCCTGCTGTTCAGGGCATTGCTGCCTGAGTGATTTGCAGCTTCAGCAAGTCAGGGTTAGGGTGGCCATAACTGGTGATTAGAGTGTAACTGAGGTGGGGTCCAATGACCTGCAAGGCAAGAAGCCAGGCCAAGTGCAAGGTCAGCACCCTGAGTTTCTGGACACTTGATATCCTGGGCCTCATAGGAGTAGATTGGATGCTACTTTGTATTAGGAATGGAGAAAATTACCAGTGAAAATCAGTTTCTAGAAGACAGTCTACACTGGGGAAGAGAAATATTTCACCACATAATGATTACAGATTTTATGGCGATTAAAAAATGGGGGTATAAAAATGGCGGTATGACCATTATGTAAAATTTTTAATAAGATCATAAAACAAGTACTGGAGTGGGTAGGGCACTTGAGTTGCACATGACTGACCTGGGTTCCATCCCTGGTATCTGATATGGTCCCCTGAGTATCCCTAGGAATAATTCATTAATCAGAGTCAAGATATATCCCGGACACCAACAGGTATGACTCCACAATAATAATAATAACAAGATTATAAGCCAATTTTTGTATTGAAAACAAAAACAAAACAAAACAGAGGCACAGCAACTATGGAGTGAAATATAGTAGTGCAGAGAAGGAGAGACCTGTTGACTGAGGATTGAGTTCCTGACATCGTAGGGTATCCTATACCATCCCTGTTGGTGAACAGCATTGCCAACCTGAGCACCAGGAAAGCATCACCTGAAGTGCCCCCCCCAAGCTTTTGGGAGCACCCAATCCCCACCAATACACTAAAATACATCAGTCATAGTACTGTTGGAATGTGGGTTACCCTGTGGCCAAGGCAAGGGCAAGTAGTTGGGGGACCTGTCCCAGAGAGAGCTTCAGATTCAGATAGAGCCTGAGCTCAAAAAGGTGAAGGGGACTAAGATCCAAGGGTCATCACGTCTGTGTAAATTAACGCTGTGAGACAAACACATCACCATTAGTGCCCATGTCTGAGGACTCCCCGAGCTCTTGGATGCCTCTGTCTGATGTTTCCTTCATGAAGGGGTGGTGGGCAGCAGTATGGGGCTGGGGTATAGATGAAAGAACCGGCCCAAAGCCAAAGGGAAAAAGTAAAGGAAGTCTGGGCTCCCCAGGAAGGTCTTCTAGAACATTCCAAGTTTCATTAACTACACAAAGGCAGGATGCAGACATATCTGCCGTCTTATATCACTTTCAAAGTTAGAGCCTGCCCTTGGTTTTAAGTGATGAGTGTATAATGCGATTCTTTCTCTCTTTTTCTCTTTTATAGGTAAGTGACATTTCATTCTGCTCCCCCAAGGCAAAACTGGATGTTTTTAAAATGGAAAAAAAAAGAACAGCAAATGGAAACAGGGCAGGTGGGAAGCAGTGGCACTGAGCCAGTACAGGTAGGAGTGTGGGATCTGGGTCTTTCTACACTGGAGCAGGGAGGGCTTCCAGAGGGCTGAAAACCCTTTCAAGACCTGTGGTCCAGAGAGCATGACTTAGAGATCATGTTCTCTTACCTGGATGGAGTGGAGTGGCCCAGGTTCCAATCTGCATGGAGTTGGGGGTTTGCACTGTAGTGCAATGCAACCGTGTCTTGGCTGTGCGTCTGTGATGGAGAAAGTCTAAGAAGGGTTATTTGTACATGAAGGACTGAGGAAACATTTCTTGGGAGAAATATTTGGAATGCAAAAGATTTCTGGACAGGCAGGAGAACTGTGGGGATGCTGGTCTTTCATGTTTTCAGACTCCATGCTTTATTCTTGCTCTTTCTGAGCATGGTTACCTTCTGCTTTCAGACTAGAGCAGAGCCAGCCCACTCATGCCCAGGAACCAAGGGGCTACCATTGGACTTTGTACTCAACCTTCTCCTCGACCACTCAAGGAGATGGTCAGAGGTTCAAGCTTTTTCCCAACTCTGAATTTCAATGTGGCAAAGCTGCTTTGGTGTTTTTTTTTAATCACGCGCCAATAAGGATGTTGAAAAAATAGACTTGTGGCACTGCCACAGGCGTTTGCTATTTGTCTTTGAGACAGAGAGAGACTTGCTGGAGAGGAGTTCTAATGTGGTGTTTGGGAATCAGGACTGGACATGTGCAACCCAGTTTGTTTTATGTCATTCAAAGTTATGACTTCACCTCATGTTCAATGTGTGAGGGGGGTAATGGTTGGGGATGGGTTTCTGAAAAGGAGAGACAGAGAGAAACCATAGTATTTGCCCTTCTTCTACCAAGGAACTGTCTCAGCCAACATAAGTGGCAGGTCTGGAGATACTCAGAATTTTACTAAGAGGCCAAAAATAGCAGGACTTGTTTCTAAAGGTGTTTCGTTCAGTTTCTAAAAATTTTGATACACAGATGTTCATATTACTCATGCTCATTTGACATGGAGGGGGGGGGCAGGAGAAAAACAGGCTCCAAATGCAGTTTCCTGCTGCAAAAATGGAAGATGCTTCAGTGCACATGAAAATAAATCATGGGGCACCTTTTTTTGCAAAGTCACAGGCCGTCTTGCTCTAATCCTGCTGTCCTTCATGCACTCCAGGGAGATATGTGGTCCGTGCCATATCCCCATTGTTGTTCACATACCCGATATACTGCTCAGTGAGTAAGTGCAAGGGATAGATAGGGGAGACAAAAAGCTGATGTTCAGGTAGATACTAGCATCCCTAGAGGGAGTTCTGTCCACACAAATCTACTTTGACTATAAAGAAACCCTGCAACTATGAATAGAATGGAGCTTAGGGGGGGCAGTGAGATGACTTGGTAGGTATAAAACAAACTTTGCATGCTGGAGCTCTAGGTTCAAACTCATTCCACTGAGAACCACTGGGAGTAACGTCTGAGAACAGAGCTGAGAATATCCATTGGGCACTGCCAGAAAGGGGCATCCAAGAATCCTGTCCGATAAGATAAAGACAAAAATGTGGGGGTATTTTTTGTGTGTGGTTTTGTCTAATGCATACTTTTTCTGCTGTCTTAGGGCCAAAGTTAATGTAATTGTAGACTTAGTTTGAAAATATATTGTTTAAAATAAATTGTGAATATTATAAGGGTTGAGCACAATCTCCTGTTTTGTGCTGTTGCCTTTTGAGCAGGAGGTGGGAGGTGCTTGCCAACCTCAACTGGTGCAAAGACCAGTGGACCAGGGCATGGCGAGGAGTTTGTATCTGTTCTCCCAGAGGTCTCTGAATGGCAGAGTAAAAACTGTCACCAAGGGAATGATAGGCTTGTGTGAAGGAAGTAGAGTCAGAACTCTTGAGCAATGAGGAGTAGACCCATTCCCAGTGCCTCTAAACAAAGGGCTGTGTTGGGACAGTTTTAGTATGTTAGGATTCTCAAGTCTTGGGCAATCCTGTCTCCTGGTGCCTTCCTTAGAAAGAATGTATTCCCCTGACTACTGTGCTCTGTGAAATCAAACAGTGGGTCATGGTTGTCCCCATGTGTGCCCCTTAACACACCAACCCTAGCACACACATGTACACATGCACAATTGTTGATGCAAACACAACACGCTGTCAAGTGGCCTTTTACATGTGACAAAGAGCAAAGACAATGTCCAGAAGTGCATCTACTGCTCACTATTGTCTCCTGAGATGTGGTATGTATATATGTGAGTGAATGTGTGTAAGTGTGTGAATGTAGTTTTGTATTGCGTGCTCTTTCATCTCTCCCCTCTCACCCATTGTTTGCATTTTGGCTCCTGTCTGGGGTGACTTGGTTGGAATCCATCTATCTAGAGGTTCCAGCCTGGGTTGGGATGGTCAGTCTGCAGGGACCACACTTCTATTCCCCCTTTGTTTGTCCCCTTCCTCCATGCCCATCACTCTTCCATAACCACTAGTTCTGGGGGACAGTCCTGCATGAGAGCAGCTTCTATGCCTGGACCTTGCATTTTTTGCGTGCCATGATCTCTGAATGTTTGGAAGCAGTGGAGAGAACAGTGTGTGGTATTTTATCAGAGGCAGGAGACAGGAAAAGCTGGATTCTAGAACAAAGGGGCCTTCTGCTAGCCCTGGCTATGTCAGTCTGCAGAGGGAGCCCTGGGATACATACACTCTTTGGGTCAGACAACAGTTTTTTAAGTTTCTTTAAAAGTAAATTTCACTAGATTTCTGATGCTATGCTAAATAGCACACACATATCCCTATTTGAAACAGTTCTATATTGCTCTCTTGATCATCCCTTTTTATAAACTAGAAAACCAGGGCTCAGCGAGATGGCATCCTCTTCCCAAGCTGCCCTGGAAGACCAAGTTGGAGCTAGGACTCTTCCCCTAACAGCTGGTCTCTAGACTGTCCAGAGAGATGCTGTTTCAGTAGAGTAGAGGGGGACAGAAGAGAAGGTAATTAACCCAATGATAGTTGCTTAACTGTTTAGACCACTGGAATTCTTGACCAGTGGAATTCTGGGCATGATTCTGGGGGATCATTTTTAAGCTAGTTTAGAGAGTGGAAATGTGCTGCACCCACACCCCAGATTTCTTCATTGTCAGCTGTGCTGTGCCTTGGGCAATTGAATTAACTCTGGAAGTCTCTAATGTTGAGTTGAATTTTGAATGCCCCTAATAAAGGCATCTGCAGAGACATGTATGTACTTCATGAGCATCTCAGGGCACTAAGGCTGAGACTAGCTACCAAAGATGATTCTTCATTTCTTCACCATTACCAGAGGATCTTTCTGCAGATCTCCAGGCTTACTTCTTGATCTTTCTGAGGAGCTCTAGAATTTTTGCCACAAACAAGAAACATTTCCTGGCAACTTTCTGCATCTTCAGCTCTCTTTCCATCCCAGACCTACTGGAGAGCAAAATGAGCCTGCCAATCACTCAGAAATGTGTGGGCCCCAGGATATGACATTCCTCTCTCCCCAGCTGTCTAGCCCTGAGTGCCAGGTGCCAAATGAGGCTGCTGGCCACACTTTCCTGTCTGTCTCCCACCTCCATGGTAATTGGATCCTGTGAGAAGAAAATACACCCAGCAAATCAGAGATGCATCATCACCCCTGAGTTCAAAGGCTGTCATTGTAGCTCTGGGCAATGCTCTCCTCTAGCCCTTGCATTTCAACACTACCTTTTATTTTTTAATTTACTGTATTTAAAGACCACCGATCACATAGTTCACAGAGTTGATTGCAATACACTTATTTCCAGATAAGTGAGATCAAATTATTTTAAAAAGAATTCAAAGGAAAAATAAAAAGAAGCAAGACAAGAAAAAAAATGAAGTACAATGACAAGCAAATTTATGAAAATTATTGTATCTCCAATGAGGTCATTAAGTCATTGTCAGAAGGTTTAATGAGCTCTTGCTGCTAGCTGACCATTCTGTTATTTCATTTGTTTTCAAACATTAAGTGTCTTCAGCTACACATTGGCATCTAAATTCGTGTGTTCCTATGAGGACAACAGTATTAAACACAAATTTATGGCTACACTGTCCAAGAATTTCACTCACTATTACTGATGCTGTGGCTTTTGTTGTGTGTGTTGTCAGCTGCCAGTTCTCCCAGAAGTACAAGAAGGTAGAAGGGAGGTGCCCACATTCACTCCATAAAAGTCCTGGAAATGTCTGCTCAAATACCAGCATACCTGGAGTCTGGTCAGATTGGTATCTCTGCAGAGGGCCACAGAGGAGTGGTGAAGCAGGACCACAGGCAAAGAGATAATTATGGGTGATGGATAGACAGAGCAGGTGTTAAGACTGTCTTCTTTTTTAGCAATCTTGAAATTCTACTCTTTTGTGAGTCAGAGAAGAGCTGCTGAATGCAGAACCCAGGATCTGGCTAACTCGTATTCCTAATACCCATGTCCTGTATACATGAATTTGGCACTAGCCAAATGGCACACGACCTATGGAACTGCTTTCTGCAGCCCAGGCAGGATCAGGCTCCTTAAGAAAACTACTCTCAAATCTTCCTTTGTCGGCTGGTGGCATTCATCAAAGCCTCTCTAGCCCTGTGGGAAATAAAGAAAAGCTCTTCCCCATGATGGACAATGGCTGACCATAGCTGCTTGATGACCTCCCTCCCCTCCCGACCTTCTTTCTGAAGTGAGTAATCTTAAACCTGACATTTTTCCAGATCCTTCAGAGTCAACCCCTATTTTGTCCTGCAGAGTAGTGAAGATTTCTGGCTCACCACTAATTTTTTCTTGAATGTAAAAAGCCAAATCTAGATCCCAAGATGACATAAAAAGCTTTATCTAAACTACCCAGTCACTGCTCTGGGCAGAACTGTGTCCCCTCCTAAATTCATGTCCTTCTGTCCTGTGTTGCAGAACTTCAGAATGTGATTGTACAACCTCAGAGTATGGCAACACAACCTCAGAATAGGACAGCACAGTCCTGGGGGTGTGTGACATCACAGCTTTAGAGTGTGACCACATTGGGAAATATTGCCTCTCTGTGAGGGAGTGAGGGGCATTGAGGATAAGAAGGCATGAGGTACAGAGGACACAAACAGATGCAGAGACAGAGAGAGTCATCCAGATGCTTAGATGAGAAAGCAAACCCTCATCCAACCTAACATTGAACTTCCAGTCCCCAGAAATACAAGCAAATCCACACATGTAGCTTAAGATCCCCTGATAGAATGAATGTACTCTGGGTGGGTGTCTAGTCCAGTCCAGCAGTCCAGTGAGGGAAACCCACACACTGTCCCAGCTCTGCCATCCAAAACTGGCACGAGTAAGGTTATCGGAGTGATAATGAAGACAAAGCCAAGACTTCAGACAGCACTAGGGTTTTCTCTTCTAATCCCCAGTTTTGGGCAAACTGGGGGAGCCCCCAAAGTGAATGAGGGAATTAAATTAACGAATACAATTCCTCCCTGTCACTGAACTCTGACTAATGAGTCTATTTCTGGGTAATAAGAAGGAGCAGGAAGTGACAAGGCAGTGTAATGAATTAGTGGCCCAGAACCTCGTTAGTCAGAATAATCTTTCCACGAAAGATAAATGATGCAAACATTAATTATAAAGCCGGGGTGGAAATGCATCCCATTATTTGGCTTCCTAGGAAATCTATCCCCGTTATTACCAGGCATTTGCAACAACAACAATAATAATAAAGTTAGGGCACCATGAAAGCTCTTGCTCCCAGAGCCCTATGAGACAAGAAATGGGGGAGTAGACCTATGAGGCAGGGTAAGACTATACTCCAGAATGGAGGGGCATGCCCTCCAGACCTTTTTCCTGGGATCCTAGACCTAGTATCTCTCCTTCATGCAAAGCCATCTCCTCCGACCTTCATGAATCAGGAGATTGAGCTTAGTAAAATTTCTTGCCTGACCAAAAAAGAGAATGAATGTAACATGCAGACAAAAAGGTGCCACATGTATGTAGGTGAGAGCCAGATTCTATCCATGATACACCACAAACAAAAATAGAAACTGCCAGAAGGGAGAGAGTAAAATGACCGGTTTGGCAGGAACTCTGGCACTCTACTGAGGAAGAACTGGAGCAAATTGCCAGACAGGGTCAGATCAATCCCAGATCCTGTTTCCATGTGTTGATGACAGTCCTTGTGCCTGAAATTTTCTGGAACCCAGAAGACAAAGCCGTAGCTGGTGGCAAGGGCAGTTTATGGAACAGGAGCCTGTCATAAATGGGATACTGGGGTGCCAGTGGTGCCAGGAATCTAACTCAGGGTGTCACACTGCACTTGAGCACTGTACAGAGGACACAAACAGATGCAGAGACGCAGTTCTGCTTTGTTTAGTAATTTTTCAAACTGCTTTAGGGGTCACTCCAGGTGGTATCCAGCCAATCTGGTGAACAATTCGTTATGATGGTCAGTGACCAGTGCTGTTCGGATCAAGTACAGGACACACTCCCATGACCACTGAGCCATCACCCTGTTTTTCCTAATGTAACGTTTGATCAAGAGCTGGCAGGGTGTCAGAGGTAGGAGGCAAAAGGGGGTCTCGGGTAGAACAAGTGCCCCCAATGACTCTGGGCTCCTGAGATCTTGTGTCTTCTTAGATGGGTTTGTGTTACCTGGAATGTAGGCAGAAGCCAAGGACAGGTAGGGGAGGTAGGACCTGTCGCTTGGAACCATGGTGCAGAAAAGCTGAATCAGTAATAACTGTTGTTGCTGAGACCATTACCCGGGAGAGTAAATAAACCGGAATTAAAAACTATAAAAAAGTACTTGGCAGCATTTCTGCAGTCAGCATGCCCGTGACTCCCCAGAGCTACTGACAGCCCCCACTTCTATGGTCTCTGGTGCACAGGGGGGCAGTGGGTGGTGTTCAGGGTGTGGGTGAGGTGGAAAGATGGGGTGCAGATCCCAGAGACTGAGAGCTTTCCAGTTTCCATGTATCACGGGAAAGAAGTGGAGTCGCCCTATGGCATTTGCTTTAAGTCTTTGTTGTTATCTGACTGGCAACTCTTGATAATGAAAGAGGAAAAAAAAACACAATTAATTGGGAATGAATTTTAATTGCCTCTGACTTCTCAGAGCTGGCTATTAAAATGAGTTTCCTATTAAGAGATCACATCGAGTTGCATGGTTCCACAAGAGAAGTCATTGGAAGGTCCCTCTCCAATTTCAGCCCCTTCCCTCTGAGCAAAACTGGGCTCTAAGGTTTGAAACTCCCAGATCTTAGTTGGGGGCAGCTCCCCCCAAATACAGAAGCCACACTGCTACCCAAATAATTTCTTTCCTTTTTTTCTTAACTAAAGAACAAATGCTCTCAACCTATTAGAATTGTGTGGCTATCCCGCCTTTCAGGTTCCGGGCTGCTGTGAGAAAGAGAAATGTACCTTTTGGGACATGCATCTTCTCTGTTCTAGGTTCCCTGAAACCAGAAGTGAGGGCACACCCCATTGTGCCTTTCCTGTCTCCCCATCTTGATCTGATTGGTCTGTTGTGTTTATGAGCTGGGTTTTCAGGCGTCACTGACACATAACGAACCAATAGATATATCTACATTTAAGGGGTTTGACATGATGTTTTAATATCTCGGACTGTGTAAACAATACCATCGTCTGGACCCCACTCATACTCTCATTCTCTTTCTTCTTGGTTTACACTGCACGTACATTTCCTCATATACACAAGCTTGGACACTGCCCTGCTGGGGCCCACTCGGGGCTGGGGTGGCCTGTACCAGGTGGCCCCCGGTACCTCCTGAGATTGCTCTTCTGATTAGCATCTCCCCAGCCTGGCATCTGCCTGTGCCTCTGGAACACCGAGGGACTGGGGCTCTAGTCCAAGGGTGAGAGTACCTTAGCTATTTCACCCAACTTAATGCTCTCACTGTCCCATGGCCAAGATTCAGAGTCAAGCTTGGTCCAAGTAAGGATGCATGGACAAAAAAGGGGGGCCCGGAGTCCAGAGGCACAGGGAAGTGGGTTCTTCTTCAAACAAGGCTCTCTTACTGGATTGCTTCCTCCCTGCTCAGACCCACCTATCCAATCCCCTTCTCTGCTAGCCTCTTTTTCCCATGACCACACTTCCTTCAGGGCCACTTGGTTTGGGAGTTTGGGGTTTGTTTGGGGCCATCCCCGGAGATGCTCGGGCTTACTCCTGGAGCTGTTTGTTCTCAGTACCTTTTGGGGAGCTAGGGATCCAACGCTGGCTGGTTACATGCAGGGCAACCTCCGACTACCCCCTGGGGCCATTGCTCACAGTCTGACTGCCTTGCCCGCCTAGTGCGTGCCCGGGGCGCGGGCGCCGTCTCTGCAGCCTGCTCTTCCTTCCTTCCTTCCCTGCTCCATCCTCCGTTTCTCAGTCTGCGGGTGTCACACGCTAATGTGCTGGAAGCTGCACAAAGAGGAGGGGGTGGGGAAGAACAGGATCTCGGGGAGATAATTGACTCCAGAAAAGCTCTGTCTGAGATACAGGAAGAAAACAAGTGAAAATATGTTATTTTACAACCTTGATACTCCTGACCTCATGGAAAATAAACAGACAACCGCGGGCAGGCTCACAGGTAGCGCAGACAGGGTCGGCATGGGGCTCGCGCGCCGCCCGGCGGCCGTAGGAGGAAATGCCGTCGCCGCCTCCACTTTTCTTGGTCCAGAAAAGAGCACAGGCCGGAGCCAACCAAGAGCACCTCGCAGCTCCTGAAGAGGACAACAGAGTATCAAGTCTCCCTCTACGCCAAATTTTGGCCACACCAGGCTGTGCTCAGGACTGACTTCTGACTCTGTGTTCAGGGATTCCACCTGGCCAAGCTCAGTGAACCAAGTGAGTTCCTGGGGATTGAACCAGGGTCCAATGAATGTAATGCAAGCGTCCTACCTGCTGTACTGTCTCTGAGGGCCTTTTTCGCCATTTCCAGAGCTAATGTGTCCTATGGGCAGACAGGAGCAATGCATCTCAAACCGTTCTCAACGTGGTTTCCTGATTTCCCAGTCCTATAGCCTGGCTCTATAACAGAAAACCAGGCCCTTTGTGTGGGTGATGCATGCAAGGTCCAGGCAG
>PVKC010041988.1:0-12052 GCA_004027635.1 Crocidura indochinensis
TGAGATTTTAATTTGAATAGCTTCATTCCTACAGGCTGCTTAAATCTCAGAGGAAATAATTATATTCAGGTTTGGGTTTGTTTAATGGGGCATGAATATACCAGAATGGATCTCTTCCTAAACAGAAAAAGATAATGAAAAAATATTAATGCTCGATAATCCAAACCTCAAATTATTTGAATCCATTTTCAAGGAAGAACTTAGTGAATTGGTAAGGACTATGACTTTTGAGGAAAGCCTTCCATTGAAAAATCTCATTTCCCAATGTGTAAGGTTAGAGGAATAAATTGTACAGAGGGAGGAGAGCTCAGCTCCTTTTGAGGTATAATAAAGCAGGTGGCCTCATTTGAATTTTCCCATTAGGCCTCCTGGAGTGATCTCAGAAATATGTTGGCCTTGTGCACTAACTCAGCCTGGGCTCTCTGACTCTGTGATGCACACAGTTTTTCATGCAGAATTAGAGTATGTATTACCCGAAATATCCAGCAGAAAGTTATTTGTTATAAGTTGGGTTTTTTTATTTCCATAATTAATTAGGTTTCTTATTTTCCAAAAATATTAATAATCAGATTCAGTAGTAGGCAAATATCTTTTCTCCTGACCAGTCTATTTATTTTTTAAATTCTCCCATTCTTTTTTTTTTTTTTTAACCATTGGATTAATAGGATTACTGCTATTGTGTATGTAGGAAAAAAACTTTCTAGATGAAGGATCTGACAGTTATTAGGTTGGTCAAAGTTGGCTATAATCAACCCCAAAATCGCAAATATAAGCATCTCCAAAAGAGATGTGATTGAGCAGGCTCTGAAGGGTTTTTTACTTTCTGTTATTTATTCAGTGCAAGAATAACAAAGAAATTTAAAATTATATCATTTCTAACCCTCATATAATCAGAAGAGATGAATTAAAGAAATAGTTAGCAAAGTAGTAATTTTGAGAAGTGCTATAAGGAAGAATTATACATAATAAAAATGTGTTCAGGGGTCAGAGATAGTACAGTGGGTAGAGTGTCTTGCACACGTTCAATCTCCTATATCCCATATAATTCCCTCAGCCTACCTGATATGATCTCTGAGTGCAGAGTCAGGAGTAAGACCCCAAACAAACAAAAAATAAAAATAAAAGAATGTATATTGGAGGGATGTTTAATGTTAAGGCCTCCCTGAATTTAATAATTTAATATATATATATATATTTAAGAAAACTTAAAAAGCAAAGGCACTTGTTTAACTTTTTTAAAAATTTTATTTTATTAAGATTATTGTGATCTACAGAGTCTTTCATAGTTGAATTTTAGATATACAATGAGAGGCTCTTCCCATCAGCAGTGTCAACCTCCCTCCACAAATGGACCCAGAATATAACCTATCCTACCACCCTTTGCCCTCTGGTCTGCCTGTCACAGGCAGTTTAGATTATTAAAGTTTAGGTGCCTTGATTCTATTATCATTGACCTTGGCTTAGATATTTAGTTTTGTCCTTATTTATTTCCTTGCCCCTGGCCCCTAGCCTTTTTTTATTCCTTTCCTCTTAGTTTATAGAAAAATGTTGGAATATTTGGTAAAATAACATAATTTATGTCCCAAGGTTCTATGTAAAATGTGGGACCCTGATTTAAAAGAGAGATAAAAATACAATAAATAATAATAATAAATGGTGTGTGCATGGCAAGATTATTTTTTTTTTGCATAGGCACAGCAAAATATGGAGAAAATAGAAAGGAAAAACAGGAAGATCTTACTGATGAAGCATCCTGGCATAAGACCAACTAGAGGGCCCAAAGAGATAGCACAGCAGTGTTTGCCTTGCAAGTAGCCGATTCAGGACCTAAGGTGGTTGGTTCGAATCCCAGTGTCCCATATGGTTCCCCGTGCCTGCCAGGAGCTATTTCTGAGCAGATGTCCAGGAGTAACCCCTGAGCATGGCCGGGTGTGGCCTAAAAAGAAAAAAAAAAGACCAACTACAGGTTCCAGGCATACTAAGTTGTCTAACCCCAAAGTCTTTTACTGTGGTGCCAGTAAAAGCTCTTCACAAACATGGTTGTTATGATCAGACATATCTCTGTATTTAGAGATCCTGGTTTTAGTACAGATCCTATGCTGAAGTCAGGTTGAAATGGAGCATCTTCTGGTTTTTATCTCTCTATTAGGTGGCAATACAGAGAGAACCCTGTCCTGAAAGCAGGTTGCTATCTTACCAAGTCATCAGGCTGTCATATGAACCCACTCTGGAGCAAGTCCATGCCAGAGCAGCATTAGGGCCTTCTCTGGTAGAAGTCCTATATTTGGTGCTGCAGTAGTTATAGAGTTGGTTTCATAGATGGGATCCAAGGTTCAGGGGTGAAGGCCAATTTGTCAAATTGTCTGAAGCTTACGTCAAGTCACTATGAAAAGTGGTCAGGATGAAGTGCCCACTGCAATATAAAACTATGTGTTCCTATTCTCTATTAGATAATAACTTGTTTGCAGACATAACATTTCCCCCATTTTAACATACCTAATCAAAAAGTAACAATGTCTCATGGTACTATTGGTGCATATGAGGGTAAAAGTAATGAGCTAAACAACCCAGATAACTTGGTTCTAACATGAACTCAGAACAATAGAGAAACTTATCTACTAGATTTTCCTCTGAAATAGTCCCCCCCAAAAACAAAACAGGAATGGGGATCCTTGACCAACCTGTGCAGATACCAAGATCTCTAGATACAGAGGTCTGATTTTATCACCCATGACGAAGCAGATGTCTTCCATACACCACAAAAGGATCTAGGGGAGACTAAATGAACATGCAAGAATCTGTAGTTATTCCCACCCTGTACCTTTTAGGCCAAGGAACTTCCCCCTTTAATTTCCCCATTATTTACTGTGCCTATGCAGAAAAAATGAAGCTGCACAACATAAATGATTAATTAATTAATCAATCAGTTTACTTTTTTTGGTCCTTGGTTTTGTTATTGTTTTCTTTTCTTTGCTTTCTTTTTTTTTTTTTGCGTGGTGATGGCTGCTTCTTCTCAGACTGGGCAAGGCGGGCTGGAATCTATCTTTTCACTTTGGGAGCTGATTTTTAGCTAACTGGAGTGGGAGGAATATAGGATTTAAGAACTGAGGGTAAGAAGGGTTAAATGGGGAGAAATAACAAATCAAGGCTGAGAGAGTGAAAGGCTAAAAAGGAATTTGTAAGGTAATAAGTGAAACGGGGTATGGAGGATATATGGACAATATACAAGATAGACATTACAGATGGGCATTAAACAGATATTGAGGTGGCCAACACATATACTCATGCTCACACAGAGACAGACACTGGGGATTCATCCATGAGTTACAGTTAAAAGTCATTCATCTGAGGGTTCTGAGACATAGTATAATGAGTAGGGCATTTTTCTTGCAGCATTCTCCTTGGATTTTATCTCTAGAACCACATATAGTCCCATGATTTCCACCTTAGAGCAGAGTTAGGAGTAAGTTATGAGAACCTTTAAGCATGTTCCCAGAATAAACAAAAAAGAAAAAAAGAAATGAAATAAATTTGAGATAATGTATTTCATTTTTATCCAATGAACATTACCATGCTTTTTGAAAAATATATACCAGAGTGAGAATTGATATGGACAGGTATGGTCTTCTGGATATGTTTTGGGGGTCTATTATTTTTCTGTGACAGTGACAGATCTGCTGTGAAAGAGTAGCATAGAGTTCTCAGCTACCTGTCTTTCATCAGTTGTGGGTGATAAGCAATGATGGTTCTGGGTTCACAAATTCTTTCTATGATAGTTAGAAAGAGACTAGAAATTTTTCATGTAAAATACTGCTTTTTGTTTTAGGGCCAGAGAGACAGTGAATGGGGGGTTTGCCATATGACAGGCCAAAGTTCAATCACTGGCATATGTGATTGACCATATGAAAAACATATAGTCCTCACTAACTACTGCTGGAAGTGATCTTTGAGTACAGAGAGAGGAGTTAGTCCTGAGTACCTCTGAGTATGGTTCCCAAAACAAACAAAAAGGTCTTATATTTAACTTTTACTTTTTACTGCATTTACTGGGTCTATTGAGTCAGGCTCTTCTATGTGATAGTATGGAACCCCAGGAATGACTGATTCAAATATTATTGTATAATTGTGTATATGTGTGTGTGCAGGGAGGTGGATAGTCATTAAACATTGATTCAAAACAAGAATTGGAGGCAAAAAAGAATTAAAGAATTTTATTTTGTAATTGTTAATGTCATTCTGTGAATGTAGAGTTGTCAGTTCTCATCTAACTAGCTATTAGAACGGTTATTTGTAGAAGAAAATTGCAGTCCCTGAACTCTTGTCTCACCAATTTCTTTGCATTGCTCACTCATTTTCTTGAGTAGTTCCACTACTCTGTACATTTGAAATCACGTAACAAGCACTTCAACTTAAGCTCTCCCTGTATTCACACTGATGTTGCATAATCAACAGATCATGAAGTTGTGTATGGCTGTGAACTAAGGGTCCCAGTGACTTTCTTTAGTGCTGCCTATCACTTTGATTTTCTTACAGATATTGGTATCAACTATTTGCTGATATAGTCAAGGAACTCCTTAAAGGTAGAGTTTATACCTACCTCTATTCCCCAGAAACACACAAAATAGATATCTACAAAGAAATGGTTAATGAATAAATACACTCTTTTGCCTGTTGGACTTTACACAGTGCAAGTATTTTTATATGGCAACAATGACACACCAAAAAATATACAGATATTTTTTGGTTTTTGGACCACACCCAGCAGTGCTCAGGGGTTACTCCTGGTTGTCTGCTCAGAACTAGCTCCTGGCAGGCACGGGGGACCATATGGGACACTGGGATTCGAACCAACCACCTTTGGTCCTGGATCGGCCGCTTGCAAGGCAAATGCTGCTTTGCTATCTCTCCGGGCCCCAAAAATATTTCTACTGTAAGAACCCATAGCATAACAAGAACGGGAGAAATAGGTTATAGAGAGGGTGAGGCCACAGAGTCAAAATTCTGTACCTATATAGTCCCACTCATACATTTACTTCTAGTGACGGCGAAAATCAATATTCTGAACATTTCTGGCATAGTTCTTTATTTCCGGAATTCTTGCTTTCACTGAATTTTCTTTTGCAATTTCCCAACTCAGACAGCATCTTGAAAGGCATGTGAAATGATTTTATATACACACACACACACACACACACACACACACACACAATAAATTATTTGTTCTCATTTTATACCATGGAATTTGGGGATTAAGATTCTCAGTTGTTGATCATATGAATCTGTCAAAACAAACAAATCACAGATGACTTTATCTCAATAAGAAATGTTCACTTTGATATCTGTTCAAACAGTGATCTGCTTTTCTAGAATCAATAACAATATATAGGTTGCCAGTTGTCGTAGGCATTTATTATGAAAACCTGAGTCAGCTGCTTTTATATTTCTTTATTTTAGTGATGCACTTGAACTGAGAAACCTATTGCCTTAGTATGCTCTTGATAATTGAGGTTTTGTCAGCACACAATCACAGTAAAGTCTTCTGTATTGTCTATGCATGCACTCACATCGCAACAAGGTTGAGTGGAAGTGACAGAAATTGTGTGACCCACAAACTTGGCACTATTTACTGTCTGACCTTTTAGAGAAAAACATGAACTTTCAGCTCTACTCCTCTGTATTTTCAGTGCACTGAGGGCACCCCAAATGGGTTTCACCTAATCTGATCTGGCAGGAACAATCAGACATAAAAGATAAGTAGGTAGGTGCTGGGGAAATGACAAAGGAAAGTAGCCCTGGCTCACAACAGCCCTCAATCAATGAGGAATCTGGAGTATTTGAGGAACCAAAAGGAAGTTGCTTGATTCTAGATAAGCTCTGAAAGAAAAAAATGTTCATGGTCAGGGTCAAATAGCTCACTAAAAGCTTATCATAAAGCCTTACAAATAAGATAAATGTTAGAAATTTTAACCACTTCATAATTTCAATGCCTAAAATGCATGTTTACAAAGAATATCAACTGGGAATTTTAGAGATGGTGCCAAGATCTGGTGCATATAACTACGTGTGTGGAAGCCCTAGGCTTAATTTTTGGTACCCATGGTCTCCTGACCACTGCTCGATATATTCCCCACTACTTCCAATAAACAAACTAGAAAAGTAGTGTCTTTTCTACTTCCACGACCTCCATACATTTCAAATGCTTTGTTTTCTATTCATTTTTTCCTGACATTATGAAGTATCCTCTAACCACCCCCAACAAGCATCAGTGCTCAGGCATTGGTGGAAAATTGTAGGAGAAATTCTGCAAGACTGTCAGACTTTGCCGTTCCATGGGTCAAATGGCAGGGCTGGGGCTCAAAAGGTCCATTTATTTCTCCATTCCAGGATGAAAAGAGAACAGGAGAATCTGGCCCACAAGATCAGCTATCACAGGTCCCAGCAATCCTGCCCAGGGCTTTAGTAGCTTTCTAATTAAAAGTAGGATTCAGGCTGTGATGTGAGACTCCTTTTGCTATCTAGTTCTGATAAAAGTAAACAGGAGACAAGGTTTGAAATTTTTCTGCAGCTTTGGTGGTAGAAATGGAGAGCTTGAAAATTTCGCATTAGCTTTTTTCACCCTGTAGCAGCAGAAACCCCACCAAACACCTTGGAAGTGACTCTGATTGTGACAAAGGATACAAACAAAAGTAATACTAGACTAACAGCAACAAAAACACAGGGCAAAATCAGGCCTTCTCTGTGAACTGCCAAGTTCAGATCATGGCAAAGGCCTGTGGCTCCAAATTATTCATATCAACCCTGGAGATTATGCCAAACTTGGCTTTCGTGGGGTGTGAGTGAAGGTTGGGGTTCTATTGTGCCAGGGTTCTGGCTCCGATGTGGGATCCAGTGACGCAGCACAAACTGCGTTATTTCTTTGTGACTTGCATTTCTGGAAATTCAGCCTGAGAAGAAAAAATAGGACAGAAAATAACTGATCTAGTCTGTGTTTTGGAGTTAAAGAAGTGAGGCAAATTTCCATTTTTAGTTGGGGAGGAAGAATATACCTGCTGTGTTACCAGGAGGAAAAATGGTAATTTTCTGTGAGTCTGAGTTCTGATATTTATGAAACAGGGTTTCCAAAATTAACCTAACACCAACTTTGATCAGTTTATGAGACAAGGCGTGCAAAATTATCACAATTTGACTCCCAGAGATATGGTTGTTCATTTGAAATGATGGCTGGGTATCTGCTAGATTGGGTCTCTCCTTCTAAAGGACACAAATTATGAAAACCACTTTTCCCGGGGGGAGGGGGTTGGCTGTGGAACAACTTAACATGTTTGCATTGTGTGTCCCTCTATTACATCAGAGACCTTGTCTGCGCTGGTGTTTCCTAGCACGCCTACCCATACCTTCAAACAAGACTTCCCTGTGCAAAGACCAAGAAAAGGCTCTGGTTCTTTGAGGTTGGAAAAGAAAGCAACAGCAAAGGCACAAGCTATTAATATTAATATTCCAGAAAAAGGAGAAGCTAGAAAGGACATGAGAGCCCAGAAAGAAGGACTCCATATGGCTTTGATGTGTTCATTTCCACAGGACAGGAGCAGCGCAGAGAATACAAAATAGTGAGGAGGAGGGAAGTGAAGAGGTGGAGGTGGTCTGACAGCTTCTGAGAAGTTATAAGAGCTGTGGGGAGGCGGCTCAGTCTAGATAATAAGTCAGCCTGCCATGCGGCCATCTGGAAGCATCAGAGAATCAGCCAGAGAGGAAAAGGGAAACCTTGACCTCTTATTGGGTTCCTGGGTGAGGGGTATGTCCTGCAAAGGGCTATTGCTTTATGGCGTTAGGGGTTGCTGGCAATATTGACACTTTTTTTCTGAAGGGTGTCTATTATATCTCTAGGGTCCTCAAACTTTTTAAACAGGGGGCCAGTTCATGTCCCTTAGACCATTGTAGGGTCGGAATATCATTTTTAGAAAACATTATGAACAATAATGGCCATAGTTTGAGGATCCCTGCCTGAGACTGAGAGGAGTCAAGAGACAGAGAGGAGAGGTTTCAGTGTAGTACATATCCCACACATACACACTGAAGGCCAGAGTCCACTAGGTGGCTAAGCAGGTCAGGCAGTGGCAGCAAAAACACCTGGTGTGCTATATAAGTGTCCTTGATAGGCCACATGTGGCCTGTAGGCCATAGTTTGAGGACCCCTGCTTTTGACAGCTTTCATTGAGGTCCCAGTATACTTTTTAAAGCTCTCTCTCATTATTTATTGCCTGATGTGCAAGTGCTCTGCCTGCAATTTGACCTAGATTTGAATCCTGTCTATATTTCTGCCTTCCAAAGACCTCCTAGGGAAAATTATTTCACTTCAGGAACTCTCTTCTTCCTCCTCACTTTTTTTTTAATTTTAATAATATCTTTATTTAAGCACCATGATTACAAACATGTTTGTAGTTGGGTTTCAGTTATATAAAATAAAAGAACATGCCCCCCCCTTTACCAGTGCAACCTTCCCACCACTAATGTCCCCCATTTCCTTCCTCCCTCACCCCTCTTAAAAACTTACTGGTAACTTATCAGATGTGAAGCACAAAGGTTGCCTTATGTATGTTAAAGCTAGGAATATTTTTCTCTGCTCATTCCTAAGATAGCAATGAGCAAAGGGATGAAGCAAAGGGATGAGATAATGGTATGAATGAAAAGAAAATCTTGGATAATACTAGAAACATGGATGTTTCTAATTCAGTTGTAGAAAGCACACTTCCTGGAAATTCATTTTTATTGACTGTTGAAACTTTGCAAAGTAAAAATTGAAATCTAGTCCTTATTCCCTGAATAATAATTATCTCTGACATCTGAAAAATGAAATAGTACTTTCTAGAATTCAGGGTTGTCAAAATCAATTTACCTGGGGGCCACAGGAGGCAAAGTCAGGGTAATCCTGAGTGCGAAGTCAGTAGTAAGCCTTGAACATTGGGTGGTGTGACCCAAACAACTAAAACAAAACAAAACAAAAAAGATTGCTCTAGGGCAGGGCCACAAAATGTTGTATGGAGGGCGTGGGCTGCAAGTTTGAGACCCCTGTCTAGATCATATGGAATAAAAAATAATATAGAAAGATATAAGAATAATTCAAAGAGAGTGTGGCTTACTTATGATTCAGTGATTGAATCCATCCATCCATGATGAAGAATTTGTCAGAAAGTAACAGAAGCTCACAACTAGTATCTATACTCTGTTGTATATAATCTTGTTTTGTTTAGTAATTTCTTGTGACTGTCTTTATTTTACATCCATATGAAAAACCCTTGGGATCAGAGAGGAAAGAAATAATCATCAGGCTAGAGGTTGTCATGATAAGGACCATAGTGGAAGCTTTTGGGCACTTTCTGGCATTAATGTAACCATCTAACCCAGTGGTTGGCAACCTTTTTTTTTCAACTGAGCCAAATCTTGCCAAAACCATGATTGAAATTTATATTGAGAACCACTTTTTTTTTTTGACAGTGATCAGGGGTTACTCCTGGCTCTATGCTCAGAAATCGCTCCTGATAGGCTCAGAGGACCATATGGGATGCCAGGATTCAAATCACTGACCTTCTGCATGAGAATCAAATGCCTTACTACTATGCAAACTCTCTGGCCCTGAGAGTCACATTTTTAAAACCGAAAATACATAGGATGGTACACTGTTTTTAGTTTCAACAAGTTTTTATTGATAATCTTCTGCATGCAAATATATGCATAGGTCCAGAGAATACAAATAACACAACTAATGAAACAAAAACTTTAAAACGATATTATTTATTGATAGCATAAAATTCCATAAAATTTGCCTTACAATGTAGAGAAAATTACCTCCTGACAATGACTGACAAAGTCACAAACACTAGTGTGAACATTGTCCTTGCATTTCCTTGGATAGTTTGAGTAAGTCAGGTTTGTATGTTGTTGTTTTTAATTTTAAGCACTATTCCAGGTTCTCATCGATGGGATGATTTCTCAATTTACTCTTGATAAGATTCATGCTTGAAAATGATAGTTCGCATAAAAATGTAGACCCAAACAAGGAAAGAACAGCAAACGCTAGCTTTTTTTAGTTGATTATCTGAGTCAGGAATACTATTCCAGGTGTTAAAAATCAACATATCTACCTTCTCCAGGTCTTTCAAAGTAGACCACTTGTGCTGTGAACTAAGTTCACATTTGTGTTTCTCCAATCTTTCTAAATTAGCACAGACTTTCAAATTTCGAGCTCCACAGTTCTTTGTTTTTTAAATCCAGAAATTGCATTTCAAATTGCCAATGTCGATATTAAAGGGAGAAAAATTTAATTCCGTTACAGTGGCATCCAGAGGTTTTTTAAGAAAGGCCAATGTCACTTTGTTGTTTCTGAAATCCTGAAACCTCTTGAGAAAAGCTTCTCTCTTATTTAAAAGTGCGGTTTTAAAATAGGTAATGTCAATATCAGAATTATTTTCTTGGCGATGTTTCAATAGACTTGGAAGGTGAATAAAAGTTTCTCTGTCAAAATTTTGAGCAAAAACAGATAATTTGTTTTCAAACGAAATAACTTCTTCTAACATTGTGTTTCCTTTTCCCTATAGTTTATGATTAAGCTGATTTAGATGTGAAGTAACATCCACTATGAAATATAGTTTTTGAATCCACTGATCATTTGTTAATTCTGGATAGTGCACATCCTTCTCAAGGAAAAATGCTTTGATTTCTGATAATAAGGAAGCAAAATGTTTCAGAATGTTTACCTTGATAACCAAAATGTGCTGAAAATTTGAAACCCTACAATATAGAGATTAAACAAGTAAAAGATAAAACCTTTTAGCAATCTTTTTTTTTTGTTCGTTTGTTTGTTTTATTTGGGTCATACCCGGCAGTGCTCAAGGGTTACTGCTGACTCCATGCTCAGAAATTGCTCCTGGCAGGCATGGGGGACCATATGGGGCACCAGGATTTGAACCGATGACCTTTTGCAGAAAGGCAAATGCCTTACCTCCATGCTATCTCCCGGGCTCCCTTTTAGCAATCTTTAAAAGCAAGGACAGTATTCCAGAGAAAAGTAGTGATTTCACTGATAGGAAAATAATCTATTGACACTTTAGTGTGTGCAGCAAGAAACCAAACTAAATACGCACAAAAACAAAAAGGGCACATTTTTAAAGGCATATGATATATCATAAAGGAATTATGATAGAGTGCCTGAAACATTTTAAAAATATTTTTTTTTTTTGGTTTTTGGACCAAACCCAGTGATGCTCAGGGGTTACTCCTGGCTGTGCACTAAGAAGTCGCTCCTGGCTTGGGGGACCATATGGGAAACTGGGGGATAGGCTAGCACATGCAAGGCAGGCACCTTACCTCCAGCGCCACCACCCGACCCCTAAAAATGATTTTTTTTTTTTGGTTTTTGGGTCACACCCGGCAGTGCTCAGGGGTTACTCCTGGCTCCATGCTCAGAAATTGCTCCTGGCAGGCACGGGGGACCATATGAGGCACCGGGATTCAAACCGATGACCTTTTACATGAAAGGCAAGCACCTTACCTCCATGCTATCTCCTGGGCTCCTAAAAATAATTTTTTATTTAAGCATATTTGTTACAAAAGTATTCATATTTGAGTTTCAATCATAGAATGTACACCATCCTTCACTAGTGCACTTTCCCCACCACCAATGTCCCTTGTTTCCTTCCCCTTCACCCTCTCTGCCTATGTCAGGGGCAGGCATTTTGCTTTTTTTCTCTCTATCTCACTTTTTCTTTATGACACTGAGGGTTGCAAAATTTCTTTTATGACACCACAGTTTGCAATATTGTTAATTAAAGGGTACCATGCATGTCACTTATCCATTTTCAGCATCCAGTTCTTGTCCAGAGTGATATGTTCCAACTATCAATGTCATAATGTATCTTTCTCTATTCTAACTGAACTTACCACTTTTTATGGCAAGCTTCCTATCATGGACTAGTCCTCCTGTCCCTCATCTCTATTTTCTCTAGATATTATTACCATATTGCCATTTATTATTCTTTTTTTATTTATTTATTTATTT
>PVKC010041989.1:0-12054 GCA_004027635.1 Crocidura indochinensis
TTCTTTCTGTTTAATTTTATTAAATAGGGGTATGTCCATATGTAGTATTCAACTCATACTTGGAATCATTATGATCTTTTTGTTGGGACCCAGCATCAAGAGGATCCGATTTCCCCTTTGGCTACCTCATATAGAAAGGAAGCAGAAGTGTCAGATGTGGTATGGTAGCTACAGTTTGGTTAGTAAGAGAGCTTTGTGGTTTTTTCCTGCAGACAGCCCTAAGCAACTTCTAGTTAACTGAAATTAATCTTCAGTTTGATATTTACCCAAATCCCACATCCAATAATTACATTTGCAATTAGTCTCTGTGAGACCCCCCCACCCCCAAGAACTATAGGAGGAACTGGGGAGTAGCAGGATCTAAAGGAATTGGGAATTATGTAGCCTATGCAGGGGAAGTGAATGTGTTTCCATCATCCAAACATGACAAGGAGGGGCCAGAAAATCTTTAGATTCAGAGATAAAACTTTGTCCAAGGAAGGTTCCTCAAGGAAAGCAGGATGAAAGAAAGCCTAGGTTTGTTTATCTCTACTTCCTCCTGTCTTCACTGGGGATAAAATTATATAATTCTTTCAAAGAAATTAAGAGTCATGATAGAAATTTAGCAAGTCACGTCTCAGTATTTGCTAAATAAACCATGAAAAGGATTGGCCTCTGTTTTTGAATGCAGATTTTCTCAGTATTCCCAATTGTGAAAATGCCTTAAGGTCTTCCAAATTTGCTAGAGGAAATGGCATTTACTCTGAGACCATATGTCCAGAACAATACACAGTGAGAAAGATTCAGTGTGATTCGCCTTGAATGTGAATTATTACCTTGGGACTCCTTAGCCTTAAAAATCAGCCTCACGATCGAAGAGATAATATAGCAGGTAGGATGTTTGTTTTGCATGCAGTCAATTGAGGTGATTTCAATCCCCAGCATCCCATATGTTACCTGGATCCTCATCAGAAATGATCCCTAAACTCAGAGACAGAAATAAGTTCTAAACAATGCCATGTGTGATCCCCCAGTACCCAAAAATAATAAAAATAATAAAATTGAACCAAACAAATCTAGCAATTAAAGTTTTAAGTATTATTAAAATACAATCATGCCACTTATTTTCATATTAGTTCTTGCTTTTGCCTTACAAGGGCAATTGAGGACTTGAAGCTGTTATATGGCTGAAACAAAGACTATTCTTTCTGCAAAACCAAAAATATTTAGGCTCTGAACCTTTACAAAACACATTTGTCAACCCCTGGTCTTTAATAGGAGAACAATGTCTTGGTTTGGTTGGGGGCAATGAGAAACGATAATATAGAAGTCTAGACTGAATGAGAACTTATTAATATTAAACAGAGTTGAAATCTAAACCTTACATTATTTTCCATGAGTTTTGCCTGCTGGGTTGTTCACGGTCTTTGCTCTGCTCTCTCTACGTAGTTATGCCATGTTGTCTCAAAACAAAATATGAGCTTGACTTCCTCTAACTTGGATTAAACTAATCTGCTACCCCAATTACACCTGTCTGTTGAGGCTATTTCTATGGCTCTATTCATCCAAACTCTCAAGGTTTTATGCCTATTGTTTGGGAACATTTGCTTTATATTTCAGCAATTCGACAAGAAGCATACGGAAAGTCCAAAGAGCCTGGCACCAATTTGATTTGAATTTTTAATTTTTATTTAGAAATAATAAAATAAGACATAATATATAAAAATATGTACAATCCATGGTTTGTGCAGTACAATAGGAAGACTTTAGATACAAAAAAAGACAGCAAATGGGAAAATAATAACTAGCATGATTGTCAAAGGCCAGAATCGTTCAACTCTCCAGAATTCAGAGCTGAACCCCCGTATCCCTAGAAAAGAGATTGTAGTTGGGAATGAGGAGGTGACTATAAACACTTGTTTGTTTGTTTGTTTATTTTCTCACCTTCCTAATATTAAACACAGAGTGAAAAAAAGAGCTCACTCTACTTTTCCAAATAAATATTTTGTCTTTATGGTGTGAACATCATAAAATAGGGACTGATATTTATTATTTGTATGGGGAACAAGATTTGGGGGTTGGAATTCATCAAAGAAACAGCAAGGCTTGGAGTCGAAGTTTCTTGGGAAGAAGGAAGTTCAAGGGGATAGAAAAATGCCTTACTAGAATTTTGAAAAATAATAATAAAACAAACTTTTGTCCAGAATTTGGAAATGACTACAGTGCTAGCTAGGATGACATCCTTTAAATGTCAGATTCAAGTATGCACTAAGAGGGATAGAAAACTATTCCTTTCTCTATAATCAAAATAGAATTCACTTTGTCTACCTTTAAAAAAAATAGCATAACCAGGAATATATAATCTCCTCCCCAAAATATACTGCCCAGCCAGATATGGGCAAAAATTCTTTAGCAGGATAATTCCTAAGTAAATTCAATGGGAATTTTGCTTGCAATAGAGAAGCAACATATATTAGGAATAAACCCCAGGTTATTTATGGTGAGTCTCTTCAATCCGTGTTCTAATGACTTGTGTACTAATGTAAGGAGACCCAGTCAGTAAGGACAAACGTATTTAAGGTAAAATGCAGCAAAATCTTGTGCATTACCTATGTCTTGGCTCTTGACAAAAAAAAAATTGCCATTTAAAGCTTCTAATTGTTAAAATACTAATAGCTAGAAAAAGCTTTCAAATGAACAGTCCATGCTGAAATAAATAACAAGAACACAGCAATACAAGCCTTATGAGGCTGATAAGTAGGTGCTAAAACCATGCTAACCGGTAGCATATAGGTACTAGCTCTTAGAAATTGCTGTACTGAAATGATACTTTCTATGGCAATTTTTTTCCTTTACAGAGTTCTATTTACATTTGGCTTTAAATATGAAAATATTTGATAAACTTTATAAAATGTACACTTTAAAAACATAGCTTCTGCAAAATTTTCTTGAAAAACAAAAAAGAAAAAACAAACCTGTGCACCAGAAATTTTATTTTATTTTTCTCTTTTTCAGCAAGAATTTTAAAGATTTCCTTTCCAACATTTCCCTCAATTCACCCCCTTTGAAATATCTGAAGTC
The DNA here is from genome assembly GCA_004027635.1 of Crocidura indochinensis. Classification (NCBI taxonomy): domain Eukaryota; kingdom Metazoa; phylum Chordata; class Mammalia; order Eulipotyphla; family Soricidae; genus Crocidura; species Crocidura indochinensis. The sequence goes on from PVKC010041989.1 coordinate 3,061, forward strand.
ATTTTGGGTGGCAGCTCGGTGCATTAAGGGGAAATCCTCTCCAAGCTCATGCTCACCCCTTTATTCCCACTGGATCTTCATTTAATTGACATATCACTGAATACTCTTTGGTTTGATTATTTTCCTTTGCAAAATGACAAAATAGCAGCAGCTGAAACCCTCACCAGCCCTCTCACTGCCCAGGGCTTAAACATCGCCTCTTATGTAAATTCTCTCATCCAACTCCAGCCCCGTTTCTCCACATCTCCAAGCAACTTCCTAAACCTGCCATCAAATTTGGATTTCAAATTATCCCAAGACTTTGCAGGCTGAGAACAGCAAAATTGATACTCTAATTTGCAGGCACCGTGCACGTTCCAATCCGGCTGGTTAAGAACCAGAGATCCTCAGACACATTCAATAACAAAATACAGGATTCTAGAACAAGTTGTTTTTTAATGGCATACTAGGATATAATACCATCAGAGTTGATTTTGAGATTCCAATTCAAAAGAAAAGTCAGTAACCCCAGAGTTCACAAATAGGGATCCAAAAAGCAGTTCTGTGATTGAGTTAGAATGGAACACACCCCTAAAAAATAGGTTTCTAGCTATTTGGGCAGCCCATGCAGAGGAGAGGTTTCTGGAAATGGGTACTTCATTACCTTCATTCCAGAAGTAATAGAGACCAGCTAAGACCACACCATGAGTTTGCTGACACATAACAGTCCTCATTGTAGGTCCTATGGCTGTTCTCTGTGATTAGGTCATTTCTAGATCCCCCAGTTGAGCCAACTACTTAAATTGTCTCCATTTTATCCTCAGCTGTGGAAAAGAAAATGTCCCCCTGAAAACTTGAGCTGATGGGCCACATCAAAGTAGAGCACTCACATCTTCCCCTATAATTTTTTCACTTTTGTGTGTGTAGCCTTCTCGCATAAAACCAAGTCTCACTTTAGAGAAACCAATCCAGAGATCTAACCCAGACCTGGGTGCAGACATGGATTGGTCTCTTTGACAAAGTCAAGCAGGAAATGTCCCAACAGCCAGGGTCCGCCCCTAGAATCTGCACCTTTTTTGTATGTATTATGCTACATAGCTCAGTTTTGATGTTGGAATGTGTCATAAAAGGGAAACCCCAGAAAATTCTAAGAGCACATCATTCCCTCTATTTTTGTGTGTTAGTCTGGCCACCCTCGCGTAGCAAAAAAGATGGGGTGTGTGTGTCTGCAAATTTCACTTCCTATAATACAAAAGTTACAAGGAAGAGCTGCATTTGCAAAACACTCTGCTACTAACTCTGTGTGTACTATCTGATTTCTGAGTAAGGTACAAAAGGAAGGAACAGTTCCAGATCTTACCAAGGTTTGGTTATTTAGGCAGTGGTCAGGACTTCTTTCCTTTTTCTTTATTTCTTTTTTTAACAAGCTCCACTGTGCAAAAATGTGCATTATCTTTGGTATTTATTTTAGGTAGTCTAGCTTAAAATTTGAGATAACCCATTGATACTATGTAGGGAGTTAAAAAAAATAACCTAGAGGCTACCATTTGGCTAGCGTTACATAATGCCCTTATGTAACTAGAGAAATTGTGTGTGAGAGAGAGAGAGACAGAGAGAAAGAGAGATCAATTCTACCAAACAAAGTACTGGCCTCAAAAAATCAGGTTCTCGTTTTTTGGCAACTAATAGCCAAAATACTTGCCACTTTGAAGCGCATCACATGAGCATTCAACAAAGTTCAACACTGACTTTTAAATTACAAGAAAGAAAAACTACACTGCGACAAAAATACAATTTGTGTTCATGTAGTTAGCAGCTTTTCAAAAAATTAAGGCAGAGTCTTGCCTTTGTTATGCCATTAAAAACATTCTTGTTCCCTAAAGAGAAGCATTCTGGATAAATCAAATACTCCACCAAGGCTTGCCTGCAAGTTCAAGTTTTGTCAAAACACAAAACAAACACATACACCCCATAACTTATACTATAACCTCCCTGGACCCTGGAGTCTGAGGGAGGTTTGTGCTGGGCTTTCCATTCATCTTCGAGCTTACAGTCTTTCTTTGCAACCTTTGTGCCTGCCTCAGTCCCTGTGGTCACTCGTCTTGACCCACCTCTTCACCAGTACCGTCGTAGTTGTAGTCGTCGGAATAACTATTCTGGGCCGTTGACCAACAGACTGTGTTGAAAGCAAATATTCCAGACAAGGAATCAGTCAGTCATATCTCGGACTCTCGTCTCAACGGTCGGGGTTCTAGGGGTACACTTGCCTGATTGTGTAGATCTAAGTCAGGGGGTGAGTCTGTACTGGTACTTTCTGGAACTCCATTTTCACTGTCATCTTCCTCTTTGCTGGTGAGGGCCACTTCATTTTCATAGCAAAATGAATTAGCGTTGGAGAGGATATATTTCTTCTCTGCTAAGTCTCTGGCACTACAAAGGGGTGTGTTGGGGACCTCATAAGTTTTGTGGAACCGGGAATAGTCTACTTTGTAGTAATGTTTCTCTTCAAAGAGTACTGGCTCATAGCGGTGACCCCAAAGGATTTCGTTGGCCAAGTATGAGCTGCGGCATTGAGTGGTCATGGCAGTGGCCTCCACCATGCCTTCCAAGATGACCACAATTTCAAAGTCTGCATTATCGATGTCCTGTTTACTCAAATCATACAACGGGCTGTCTTCATCTATTTCGTGCACTATGGTGATTGGGGACACCAGGAAGATGCGGTCAATTCCACTGTCAAACCCAACATTGATGTCAATTTGGTCCAAGGGGATGTACTCCCCTTCAGAAGTGATTCGGGACTTGAGCAGCTGTGCCCGGACATGAGCTTCCACCAAGTGGCTCTTGCGGAGGTTGCCCACCCGCCACATTAAACACAGCTTGCCATCCCGCATTGCAATGACTGCATTGTGACTGAAGACAAGAGTCTCATTTCTCTTCTTGGGCTTGGCCATCTTGGCCATGACAGCGCCAATGATGAAGGCGTCTATGATGCAGCCCACAATGGACTGGAACACCACCATGAAGACGGCAATGGGACACTCATCCGTCACACATCGGAAGCCATAGCCAATGGTGGTTTGGGTCTCAATGGAGAAGAGGAAGGCCGCTGTGAAACTATTGACCTCGGACACGCAAGCTTTGCTCTCCTTGGGTGCATCCAGATCCCCGTGGAGCAGAGCAATTAACCAAAACACGCAGCCAAAAAACAGCCATGAGAGCACAAACGCCAGGCAGAAGATAACCAGCATCCACCGCCAACGGATGTCCACGCAGGTTGTGAAGATGTCTGCAAGGTATCGTTGTCCTTTCTCCCCGACATTGATGAACTGCACATTGCAGTGGCCATCTTTCTTTACGAAGCGGCTCCTGCACTGTTGGCGAGTATGGACTTTGCTCTTTCCATTCCCAAAGCCATTGGCGACTGCCATGGTGGCCAACTTCAAGCCGTCTTCTTCAGAAGAGACGATGCTATAGCGGTTGGTCCGCACGCTGCCCATCGCTTCTGCGGAGGACGCCAGTGTTTCTGCTTTGGAAAACAGTCTGAGTTTTTGCAAAACCCTTTGGAGAAACAGTTTTGAATGTTCGGTGAGGACACACACGAGCAAAAAATAAAATGAAGAACGGTGAAGAGGGTTTCTCTCTCAGACTTGATGTGCTACCAAGGTCTGTGAGTGGGCATGCAGAGTTACCTTAGTAACTCAGCTGACATCCAGAGAACATGTCCTGTAAGAAAAGAAAGGTCATTCATTACAAATGAAGTCACTCGTCAAGGGTTGCAGTCTCAGGTTTAAACACAGAGTCAGATCTAAACCTATGTTGAATCACAGGCAATTCATTCGTACTACTCTAAAAATTGCATATTTAATAATTTTAAAAAAAACATTAAAATGAAAGAATTGTGCACTTTGGACAGTCCCTTTATTGAAATTTCTGTTTTCCTTCACGATTCGCCCTCCCAGCATTCTCAAATATTCTATTTAATGGATCAACCTCTGTCCTCTGGTTCTCCCCTCTCACTGTTTTTTCTACACTGGCTAGAGTCCCCATGTTCTTAAGCAGAAAAAAAAATGTCATTAGTCTTTTGGTCACCAAGCTTTGGAAACTCGAGAACCTTTCATAGGAATGCAGGAGATTCTGACTAATTCAGCTGCAGGTTCCTATGGGAAATTATAAGAACTCCTTGTGATCAGGTTGACATGGGACAGCGCATGTTATTCTGCTTCCATGACAAAACTGTACAAACCCCTCTCTCTATCTTCCCAAAGAGAGGGCCATTCTGCCATTTCTAGAAACTGCAGGACTTGGTTCAGTTCTGCACACACAGGCTCAAAGCACTCCTCAGAGAGAGCCTATAACATCCTGTTAGTGCAAGAGCTTCTGACATGAAGATGCAAGTTTGCTCCAGGGGATAGAGAATGATTCTGTTGCCTAGTGATGAGAGACCTGAAATCCTCTGGAGATGAGATTGCCATGGGTTATGACAGGCTAGGAAGTCAGCGCCTTGGTGTCCAAGGACTAGGTCTTTAGCGAATTGAGATAAGGCAGGCATTGATTATATAGAAGCTCAATTCTGTGTTTTCCCAAATAGAGACATGTTTGTAGAACTAGATTGTGAATGCCAACTTACTTTCACTTTGAGGCCACTGTTGGCCTTAGTTTCCCATGGAGAAAATTCTCACCTTTTTAGAGTCTCCTCTGACCCTAATTGGCCCTAAGCCAAAGCTAGGTATCTACTTGAACTTTTCAGCTTTGTGCCAAAAAACCCTTTTGGATTTGCCCTTAACTATCTGACAAAAACAAAACAAAACAAAATAAAACCCTCAGAAGGTATTTAAGGTGTTTTCATGACCAAATCTAAAAGAACAAAGTGAATAGGGCACAAAACAAGACACAGCAAAGTGATTGTGGACCTTGCAGACAGCCTCATCTATCTATCTCCTGTCTTGTCATGATGTAAAACAGAATGATTGGAAAGTTGGGTAATTCCAGATAGGAAGATGACTAGATTCTATCTCTCTCCCTCCACACCATAAGAAGAGGAGGCAGTTAACAGAATCAATGTCAGTCTAAACAAGGACAGACAAAGAAAATCAAGCCATTGATCTTGCTTTTTGAGCTGCCCCACGCAGAGCAAGCAAGGTGCACTGTCTTTGAAAATGCCTGGCTCTATTCTTTTCATTACTTTCTCTTGATCGAAGTTATTATGCAAGATTGTGCCCGAACGCATTTTTGCTGAGATTAGTCATCTATGAAAATTGCAATGTGTGTTACATTTTGGCAGCTTTTGACACCTAAATGATGCCCAATTTAAAAGTGCCTTTGAATGACTTGAGGAAAAAGAAGTTACTGCGCCTTCCCAGTCTTTCACCTGCTTCAATGTTTTGTCTGCTTCCTTACAAAGTTTGCACTTGGACAAAAGAAACAAGATTTTTATTCCTTGGGGTTCTAACTTCTGGCCAGGGTAAATAATTTTTCTTCACAGTGATTTCAGCTTGCTTGGCTCATGTCAAATTACTAAACATTTCTACTCGGACATAGAAATCCTCAAAAAAAAAAAAAATCGCAAATGCAGATGTCTTCCAGTAGAGAGATAAAGAGGAACCTTAATTAAATTGTGTTTCGAGCCAGGCACTTGCTTATTAACTGAATCTTATAAGTTAGCATGAAGAAATCCCTTTTCATGATTCAAACCAGTTCTTCTATCTAAGTTAGCAGGAGGGCCCAGGAGTAGACAGAGAGTTTCAAATTTCTTCTGATTTACTTCTGCACTCTTTCCAGATTAAAGCATAACAAACCATATGAAATCTAAAGACTGAATTACGACTTTCAAAAATCTTGACCCCAGGACATTAGTTTGAATTCCACAAAATACACAATACCAGTGCCCTCTGAATAGCTTTCCACATTTAGAACCTTGAAAAGAGCCTGTATTGAGCGACTATTATTGTCTTATTTCCATTGCTAATGACAGAATTTGTTCCATATGCAGAGCATCATTTAGAAATTTTACCATTTCTGCCTGGAAAGGGAAAAAATGGTTCTTTGGTAAAATGGAAACTTTTGTCACTTCAAATAGATAGGCTGCAAAGCAGATTTGTATATGTGTGTCTTCAGACATTTTGAGAGCTGAAAACATAGCAAACATCTAGAACCTGCCAAAGTGTGTGAGGGCACTTAATTACCTTCTCATTTCCCTATTAAAAAGGACGCTTCTGTGAAGCTACCTCTATGCCTAAGTGGTTCCAGACAAGAACAAAACATCTTTGCCCGCATTTCTCTCACTGAAAATTGCCAATTTGTGAGCATCCCAGGAACATTTTCCCTAGAAATGATTTTTATGCAACTTTTTGTGTGCATATCTTCAGACTATTTTTTTAAAGAAACATTTGAGTGAAAGTTGCTCGGATTTAACTCTTGCTGTGTGCAATTGAACAGGGGGAATGAGAGCAATGATAGACGTAATGCGGACAGTCCTCTTTCAGTCAAAACATGTAAGGACCCAAGATAAATTGAATTGAAGCAAATAATCATTTTGCCCAGGCTCTCACCAAGGATGTAAATATGTATTTCTGGGAAATTGAGAGACCACATGTGGTGCCCTTCATGTTAAGACTATTTATAGGATGAGCCAAATTTAAGCCTAAGCAGTGGGAAAAAAAATAGTTCAGAGCTCCGTTCCTAGGTAGATGTGAAGGGACAGAGAGCAGTGGATAAGCTGCAAGGTCAAGTGATAACATGGTATAAAATGAGAGGGGCTCACCATCATTGTACACCCCACCATATTTACAATCTAGCTATTTTTTTCAATCAGTGGGAGACATAAATGAGATTAAAATTTGTTCTAGAAGTTGATCAGAGTGTGCAGCCTGTGACCCAGCATAGGAAATAGAGTCAAAGAAAGTGGACTGGGGTGAAGATCAGGTCTGCTAATGAGTGTTTGGAGCTGCTATTCCCCAGCTGACGCCATATAGACCTGCCTGAGTGTGCTGTGGACACGTGTTGCCATGTGAGCATAACTGCTAGCAAAGCAACCTCTTAGGAGCTCAGTAAACACTGTGAGGGGGAGGGGAACCCAGCCAGGGGACATGGGTTCCCCTAACATTTCTTCTACTCAAGCTGGCAGAGAGCTGGAGCCCTCCACACCTGCATTTGCTAGCAAATCTCCCTACCTGGGACACAAGCATGCCAACCTTCTTCTTTAAAAGAACCCTATAGAGATTTTTTTTTCCCCCAATTTGGAGAATCTGAAGGAAGAAGACGGTACGCTCTTAAAATAAATAAGTAAATATGTAAACAAATAAAAACTCACAGGGCAGACATTTCTATGGAACATAATGATAATAATAATAATAATAATAATAATAATAATAATAATAATAATAATAAAAGCAAATGCCACCCTAACAGAAATGGAGATGTTGTTAGCCAAGTGAAATGACCTTGACCCTAATTCCCACCCCTCCCACATCCTTGAAGTAACACCTTATTCCTGAGCTTTGCCATTTGGCCGAAAATAAATAAATAAATAAATAAATAAATAAAACACTAAAGGAGGGGGTCCTGGGAGGGTGAAAGAAAGCAGGAAAAGGCCAACAAGTGGAACACTGGCAATATACACAAAATAGAAAACAAGAAAACAGGGCTTCGTGGAAGGAAATCTGCCAATTCTACTCTTGATGATGAAGGTGAAAAGAAAGCCAGTTGAACGGCAATGCACATTCTTGGCATACCCCCAAGCAGGTATTTTCAAATATTATTTATTTCCGAACAGGTCTATTTATCCCGATTTATGAAAACCCCTAGGATTCACAGCCACCTCTTATGTCATTGCTACTGTGAAGTTTACGCAGACGATTAAACTGCCCATTCCTCTTTTTTTTTCTCTCTTTCTCTCTAATAGTCACGGAGTCTATATTATGATGCAATCATTTTGAAGAATCAAGTCGTCCCCTTTTTTACTTCCTAAAGCCACACTGACGCCTATAAAGGCATTAATACTGTTATTCTAAGAAGAACAAGTTGCTTAGGGCAGAGAGACAGGATGGCAAGTTTCTGCGATCTTGAGGCTGAATTCCAACTCGGGCTCCGCTTCTCTGCCCACGCCAAGCAACTCTGAGAAGCTCTCGGGGTTCGCAACTCAAAGCTACCTCGGAAGCGATGACAAAGAAATTGGGGGTCCAGCGGGGAACTCTCAAAAAGAGTCCCTACATTTAAGACCAGTATTGGCGCACTCCCCAATCCCCTTCTCTTTAAGCCAATCTCCCCTTGCCCTCCAAACTCAGTATCTCGCTCCAGCTGGTGCATTGCAAGTTATGAACACAAACAGATGCTGCAGAGAAATCTGTTTCTATTGCTCAACTGTTCCAAGCATGTCTCAGTATTTTTAGCTCTGGGGATGTTCTGGGTGCGCACACCACACTCTATAGGCATGATGTGGGGTAGGGGGACCTCTGGAGCATGAATGAGCGCTCCAACAAGCTTGACCAAACAAACTGGGCACCCCGAGGAGCAGCAGGGGGGCCAGAGTCCTAAATTGCATGGCCCAAACTCAACATGCAAGCAGAGCGGAGACAAGATAGGGGAGGAAAAAAAATAAAATAAAATAAGAAAACATAAACCAGCCCTTACCTGTTGCTGGCACAGGAGCATAGGGGACATGGAAGTTGGAAGTAAGGGATGGCTCCAGAGACACTTAAGATCCAGTCGTTTGTCCCCAAACCAGGGAGCTTTAAAGTGAACCCCAGAATTCCCAAGACCCAGCTTGTAGAAGCCGGGAGAAAAAGGCTTGCGCGCGGGCCAGGGCTCCAGTGCGCTCTGCAATAGCTTGGGCTCTTTTGAGGCGGTCCAGGAGCTCCTAGACCCGCTGGCTCCGCCCCCTGGCCGCGGAGAACCAATCGCAACGCAGCTGTCCGCGCGGCCGGCCAATCGCAGAGCTGCTCAGCTCAAAGGGGCGGTACCGCGGAGGGGGCGGAGTGGGTGGCCTGGAGGATGCTACACCCGAGACCCGCCGCG
>PVKC010041990.1:0-12083 GCA_004027635.1 Crocidura indochinensis
GGAACCAGGGGATCGAACCGCGGTCCGTCCTAGGTTAGCGCAGGCACCTTATCTCCAGCACCATCGCCCGGCCCCTGACTTCTTCCTTTTCTATCTGGATTCCCTTGATATCTTTTTCTTGCCTACTATGGTGAAAAGGAGTGAAGAGAGCGGACAGCCTTGTCTTGTACCAGAATTTAGAGGGAAGGCTTTTAGTTTTTCTCCATTAAGAATAATATTTGCCATTGGCTTGTGGTAGATGGCCTAGTGTGAGAAAGGTTCCTTTCATTCCCATCTTGCTGAGAGTTTTGATCAAGAAAGGGTGTAGGATCTTACCAAATGCTTTCTCTGTATCTATTCTTATGATCATGTGATTTTTATTTTTCTTGTTGTTGATGTTGTGCACTGATGAAGGGGGGTGTTATTTACATTACTGAAGCACAACCACAATCATGGTTGTAATCAAGGTGTTTAAATAAAAATATTAAAAAATAATAAGAGACTTAGAGGATAGAGAGATAGTACACCTAATGGAACATTTATCTTACATATTGCTGACCCAGTTTCTATCCCTGGCATCAAATATTGTCCCCTGAACATTGCCAGTAGTGATTCCTAAACTGAAAGCCAGGAATAAATTCTGAATACCACTAAGTGTAAGCCAAAAAAAAATATTTAATTACCTCAAAACACAATTCTATTAAATAATTATAGAATCATAATATAATTATAATATAATATAAAGAAAACATCACATATTTATATTATAATTCTTTTCTCTACTATCCCCAAAAATAAACACACTAATTACAATTTTTAAAATATGACCTCTAATCTAACTTGACACTACAACAATAGACATTCCACTGTTTTCAACTATTACTTATCAACAAGTTGGTACTACATATTAAAATTGAACAGAGGGGGCTGGAGTGGTGGTGCAGCATTAGGGTATTTGCCTTGCACGTGGCTGACCTAGGACAGACAGCAGTTCAATCTCCCAGTGTCCCATATGGTCCTCCAAGCCAGTAGCGATTTCTGAGCACATACCAAGGGGTAACCCCTGAGTGTCATGGTGTTGTGGACCAAAAACCAAAAAATAAAAGAAAATTATGAAATTGAACAGAGGAATTCCTCAAAGCTGTAATACAGGGGAAGTTATAAAAATATTCTTATGGAAATTACATCTAATCCTACAGTTTTTTTTTTTAACAGTTGACATAGCTTTGAGGTGACTTGTTAGTTTAATAATATGAAATTATATATTAATTAATTGGGTTCATACAATTTATAGCTATTTTAGGTACCCAATAGCCCTTTCCCTCCACAGGAACCATTATTTCTTTAAGAACTAGATCCTACACAAGGCAGCCAAGAGTGTGACAGAGACAGCAGGGGCCCCCTCTGAAGCTGCTGAGTCCATCTGTCATAACAAGGATTTTAGCATTTACTTTAAAATCAAATTTCCATTCCAAAATGTAATTTCTTCAACCACTAACTCTTGCAACATTATATATTTCTATGCTGTTGCTATTTCTGGTGCAACTAGTCATTACTGGCTCTGCAATAAAATTGAGTGAGATTGCATATATGTATTAAGTTCTATGGCACATTAAACGTTATCCCATTTAAAAAGATTATAGAATCAGATATTTTAAAGAATTATGTGAATATAAATTAAGTGAATATAAAATAAAAGTGCCCTTCCAAATGTAAGAAAGATATTTTATTCCAGACATATTTATTAGCTAATTTTCAATATTGAGCAAAAATATGTCATTTTATAATGCTTAAAATCATTAAAAATAACACTGGTTATTAGTAAACAATTTTTAATTAATTAGAAAATATTTGGATAATACTATTTATAAATATATGTAAATATATCTATAATAATATGCAGATATATCTCTATATGTATAATATTAAATCCCATATATAAATATATCCAGTGTGAAGATGCATTTAGGTCTGTGTACATATTATAGACATATTTATTTACTAAAATATTGCAAGATCTAAACTGTTTGCTATATACACATTATTGTGCTCATAAATATGCAAAAAATCACCAACATATTTTTTCTGTGCCGTATATCCAATATCTTTTAAACTCACATGCAAAATTATAGAAAGCAGAGAAACTGTAAAGCTGGTAAATTTTTTTTGCATTGCACACAGCTTTTAGGTTCAATTCCTGTAACCCATGTTTCTTGAGCCCAGTTAAAAGAGATCCTTGCACTAGTGTAAGATTAAGCCCTGAGGATGGCATGGTGTAGCCCAAACATAAAACAAAAAGATAAAGATTTTATAATTTTTAAATAACATTTCAGTTGGTATGTGATAAATAAGACTAATTAAATGAGTTACATATTTAATCAGCAGAATTAAGTTGAATAAAGTTGCTTTTTTTTTTAGTTTTCCTTACTTTAGCCTTCAAAATCCTACTATTTTCATTAGTCTTAAATGGTGTGATGAAAACATTTGAGGAATTAAATATTTGTTTGTTCTAATAGGTAATTGGCTATGAAGAGAAATTTTATGTTTGTTTCATCAAGGAAAATTATTTTAAATCCAATCAGCTCTAACATAACTAAGTTTTTCAAGTCAACAAGGTTGCTCTGGTGACGTGGGTGTTGTTTTTTTATCATAGAAATCCAACTACAAACATGTTTGTAATTATGATCCTTATATAAAGATATTTAAAAAATGTTTGGTAAATTCATTATACTACAAGGTACTTAAATTTTCAACCAGCACCATTATTTGGCTTTATTTGCAGATTTAAAAGGAGAGAAAGTCACAAGATAATTTTTTATTATGTATTCATATCAAAGGCAAGAATGTGCTCATTGCCTGAGAGCTGCATCTCTAGTGCAAATAGTCATTATATCCATTTTCAAAGGGGAGTCTTACTTTCCTTGACAAAGCCTGGAAAAATTACAATATTAACAAGTAGTTTTGTTGGCCAGCCCAAATTAGTCAAATTCAGATTTTTTTTTATCTTTTATAGAAATGCTGGTAAAAATTTAAATATCTCCAAGCTGTAAGGGAGATGATTCCAATTTTCATTTTTGTACATGAAACTAAAAAATAAGTTGCCTATCTTGCCTTTAACACATAGTTAGTTCTTAATGTAATCCAGTATTTCTTCCATCTGACATGTTTCATACTATATCTTAGGGTACAAAAATCTGGCCAAGACATAAAGTTTTGTGTTCAATTATTGTCATATTAAGGTCTAGTTAACATAAATTAAAATGCTCAAGAGCTCTTTTCAGTCTGAAAATGGCTATACTTTTGTATTCAATATAATTGTATTTGTATAAAATTCTAAGTAGCATTGTCTTTTTTTCTCTAAAAAACATTTAACTGAGTAAATTAAAATAAGATGAACTACCACCAAAGTTTTAAAAACTCTACAAAATGAGAGAAATTATTAACAAATTTTAGACTGGAGGTAATATTTAAAATATATAAAATAATAGAAAACTACAAAGAAAACCGAAACATTTCCATTAGGAAAATGTATCAAGGACTAGATAGAGCATTGGATATGTTGGGTAGAGAACTTGCCTTGAACACAGCTGACATGAGTTTTATTCACCTTGCATCTCATATGGTCCTCTAATCCTAACCAAAGTTATTCCTAGGTGTAGAACCAGAAATTAACTCAGAGCATATTTGACTGTGTGACCCCAAAACAAAAACAAACAAAAAATGAGCAAACAAAAATATACAATAAAAATCTGAAGATATACATCGCCAAAGACAAAAGATGTTCATAATCTCTTGCTATTTGGGAAATTCACATCTGTAAAAATGCTGACAAACTAACAAAAATAAAAAAAATATGGAGAAAATTTAGAGAGAACTGAATGCAGACTGTTGTTGGTGATTATGTAAATAGGTACAGCTATTTTGAAAGCAATATAGAGAGTATTCAAATGATACAATTTTATAGAGGACAGTTATTCTGTTTGAAGTTAAGTAAAACACTATTTAAAAGAAATTTGAACCCAAAATATCAATGCAGCATTATTTATAGTAGCCAAGATTTAGAAATAACTAAGAGATGAAATTAAACATTTGAGGGGCCGAGTGATAGCACAGTGGTAGGGCATTTGCTTTGCATGCTGCCAAACCAGGACAGACCCTGGACTACCTGGGTTCCATTCTCCAGCTTCCCATATGATCCCTTGAGCCTGCTAGGGGTGTCTTCTGAGTGTAGAGGCAGGAGTAATCCCTGAGTGCCACCAGGTGTGGCCCATAAAACAAAACAAAACAAAAAACAAAAACAAATAAAATACCCCAAAACATTTTATCTTGAATTAGTATTTTTATTTAAAATAATTCATTTGTTTCCATTATGTATGTGAAAACAAACAACAGTACTAATTGCAAATAAAATATAGGTGAAATACTCTCACTGTATAAATGAGGGTATTTATTTTGTGTACATACTGAAGAATTATCTCAAAATATATTACATATATTTTAAATGTATCTGTTATAGAACATGTATTAAATTTCTAAATGTAAATTCTTAAGAAATTGACACAGATTAAGAAAAAAATTTATTCTATTAATGATTATAATAATTTTGTGGTACAAAAATGGCATATACTTAGTTTTATATATTTCTATTCATGTCATTCAACAATTCATCATTGCTTCACTTTTGTTCTCAATACAGTGAATTTATATGGGGATAAATTCTAATTGAACTAATTGTTTCCAAAGCACATTGTATTTCATGTATGATATTATTATTTCAGACCATTATATATAAGTGTTAAAGTAAGTACTGTTAATTCTTAGAGCATTAATAAGTTAAAAATTAAATTTTAAATAATTAATTATTTAATACAAAGTATTAATAGTTTCCGATTTTTGATCAGTATTTCAAAGACAAAACTATGCTCTAATTTCATTGCTACATTATTCATGATAGATTTAGAAACAGCATAATCAATAGATGATTAGATATAGATGTTACACAAATACATAGATGGGATATTTCTTTATCCTAAAACAGAGGGAAATAATGCAATTTGCAAAAATAAGACTGGATCTTAAGGACATTGTACTAAGATAAAATATATAAAATAGATATTGAAAATTGCATATGATGTTATTTACATATCACTCATAGATGAATCAAATGCATAAAAACAGAATGTGAATATTGTGAATTTGGCTACATAGGCAAGAGATGTTGCTCAAAGATATTGATAAAATCTTCCAACAAAAAACAAAAATCTTTATTACTCTAATAAATAGCTTGGTAACTATAGCTAGCAATATTATTTAATTGAAATATACTAAGAGAGTTCATCTCAAATGTTGTCAAAACAAAAAAGAAATGGCATCTAATGAAGTGATAGGGGTATTAACTATACAATATTACAAATGTCATATTAAAATACAAATAAAATATAATAGCTCCAGAAATCGTGTTTGTTTTTCAGTCCCATAGTCCTTTTACTGGCTTCGTATTTTAATAGCTGTATTTCTTTTCTTTTTAAATTTTTTTTTTTTTATTTTGGATCACGCCCGGTGACGCTCAGGGGTTTCTCCTGGCTTTTCTCTCAGAAATCGCTCCTGGCTTGGAGGACCATATGGGACACCGGGGGTGGGGGGTCGGAGTGGAGGATTTGAACCGAGGTTCGTCCTGGGTCAACCGTGTACAAGGCAAACATCCTACTGCTCACCATTGCCCCAGCTCCCATTAGATTCATTTCTAAATTTACAGCTTTGGTTTCTTTTTGTTGAGATGAAAGATTTCTCAGATTCAGTTTCTGACAAAGACACAGGCAGTGTATTTGGGGACTTAGACATGGTCAACATAGAGCACACAGAGATATGGAAATGAACTGATTGTGGCATGTGTCACTCAATTGATCTAAAGGTTGATGCAGCTGATCTGGCTGGCATGGCAAGGTGGGTGTCCCTTTCCTCCCCTATGGATCTCTGAATTTGACTCCAGAAGCTCTCTGATCAGTTGAAGAACTTGGTCTTACCCAGACCTTTCTCTCAAGGTAATAGGAGTAGCTATGGGAGTGTACCCAAACAAGTTCTCAAATATAAATACACAGAAAATTTCATAAATCACAGTCCTCTGCAATGTGTATTACTAAAAATATTTATCAAAGGAAGATAAAACAAATGCCCAGTAGCAAAATTGGCCAAAGTCTTTATATTCATTTCAATAGTTTATCTAGATATCAATGAACAGAATTCACCCGTCAAAAGGTAGAACGTGGATGGATTGAATAGGAAACAAAAACCACATTCTGTTGCTTAAAAGCGGCATGCATGTTTGCCCTTGATAAACAGCAGTGAAGAGTGAAAGGTTGGGAAATCATACAACCTAAAGGTAGTTTAAAAGAAAGCCATATTTGAGGTATTATATCTTAGCCACCTAAAGTATGAATCTTTGCTAAAATAACTTTAATTATTGTCATTAATAACTTTTCTCCATATATACAGTGCCCAATTCCTTAATACCATTCTCTTTAATAATCTCTGAAGCCAAATTTCATAGTTGTTCATGTGTACAAGGTAAGTTATGAATGCTTTTGACTAAAACTCCTCACTCATTAAATGTACATTATTCCTAGAGACATTTATTACTCAGCTACAGCACAATTTGTCTGACACCCCTGCTGATTTTGCTGTCAGTAATGAAACTTTAGGTGTCCTAGAATCACACTAGAATCTACTCTTGAAAAATATTTTATTATTGCTATGAAAATTGCTATTAATTCACAACTTAGAATAGTTAGGTATTCATTTTTAGGAAAGGACACATCATTTATCATTTTAGATTAAAATAAAACCTTGCTGGCAATATATTGCAAGATTTTTTCCCAGAAACTTGACCAAATGGTTGAATAGGGGAATCTATGCTGAAATTCTTCTGTAGATTTTCCTCAGCAATTTCCTATGCCAAAATCTGGATAAATCATTGAAGCAACCAGTCTGAAGTCTAGAAGGATAAAGAAACAACAGCAAAAATTGAAGGACAGTATTCAGACATATTGGAGACAGACAACAGACATCAGTGTTTTCTAAGGAAAAGAAGCTACAACAGGAAAGTGAACTTCAAACAGGATGTTATTACTAAAATGCACAAATTAATCTGGGGGCAAAGCCAGGTGGTTGTACAAGCATCTGACTTCAATAGCATAAATACAATGCAATAATGCTAGACAATACAACACAACACTATACAATACAATACAACACAACACAACACAATAGAATACAATACAATGCAAAACAAAAGAATACAGTCCACTACAGTGCAATTCAATGCAATACAATAAAAAATAACTCCAATGGGAAGTCAGAAACTATAAGATATACATACATTACAGTTATGAGCAGGGACCACTTGGCAAAATTTTGTAAAGTTATAGATGGCAGTGCTAGTGAATGACATGTGAATATTACTACATAATGGACCCTAAAGAAAAATCACTGAGAGTTTCACATATACCTAAAAAAAATAAGCTATATGAAGTTCAGAGAAAATTACCAAGGCACTTGATTCTCACTCTTGAAGCTTGACACTTAATCCTTGACACTTGACTTCTGGCAAACAAAATCAACCCCTGTATACAGAAAGTACTTCCAGGGCAGGAGACAGTATAGCAGGTAGGGCATTACCTAGGATACAGATGGCATGGATTTAATACCCTGCAATCCCAATGTTCACTGATTCTACCCATGAGTGTCCCTGGATGGAGAGCCAGTAGTAAGCCCTGAGCACCGTGAGGTGTGGCATTAAAACAAAACAAAACAACAAATCAATGTACAAAGGACTACAAAAGAGTCCTTAGTAAATAGAATGATCATGCACTTAGTTTTTCAAATTGCAATCCTAAAAAATATTTCTGGATATCATATTCTTATCTAAATTATTTACTGATTTATCTTTATATGAAACCTGTATATTGAAAACAGAAAAAAATTCCTTTCAATTATTATCATATTTTTTGTGTAATGAGGATTAAACTAAAGATCTCACAAGTTATACATGTGATCTATCTACTACTTTAATTACATTTTATCTTTATGGGACTTTCACATTTTTGTTGTAACATTTCATTTATTATAGGTGCTGAATGATAACTAGTTAGTTCCCTATTGCGACTATTATCTCACTTCTACATTGTTTGGATAGATGAAATAATATATTTTCCTTTCTTTGCATTCTAAAATAAAATTCCACCATACCATTTCTCCTATGATAATCAACAATTTTGATAATTTTCATTTTACATAAAATCATCTCTATTCTTCAATGAAAGTCTTTGTGTTCTCACCTTTAATTGCTAATATTTCATATCAATTCCTCTAAATTTTAGTCATTGACCTGATACCACTGAAACCCTTTGTGTTTCTAAAACATTTTAGGACTTCTATCTTTGTGTCTTTGCACTTGGCGATATTTTCTGTATAGAAACACTATCATCCTTTCTCTTCCTCCTTGCTTTTCAGCTCTATGACATCATAAATTTAAACAATTATCAAATTCTATAGACTCTTTGTTTCAATTATTAGAATGCAATATTAAACAAATTTCAAATATATTTGCTAAATATTTCTCCATCCATGTTATCCTTTTATACAATATAAACTATTGCGTAGCAACATGTCTGTACAGACAACATTCTTGTTCTCTAATTTTGAGTTTGGACCTAAGAAAATATCTGATATAGAAGTTAGGGGAAAATACGGGGCCGGGTGGTGGCGCTGGAGGTAAGGTACCTGCGCTAACCTAGGACGGATCTCGTTTCTATCCCCCGGTTCCCCATATGGTCCCCCGTGCCTACCAGGAGCGACTTCTGAACGAATAGCCAGGAGTAACCCCTGAGCGTCACCGGGTGTGGCCCAAAAAAACAAAACAAAACAACAACAACAAAAAGAAGTTAGGGGAAAATACACATAGTTGTCACTTCGGGTCTATACATAGGGAGTCCATTTGGAAGTTGAGAGTGACAAGAATAAAGGACTATTTTCTTTTTAACTTGAATTAAAACAAAAAAGAATTCTGAAAAAAATGTACCTCATAAATTTCACTGTACTATTTATTTTTTTACCACAAGAGACTTGTTAGCTAATATACTTTTCACCTAATAGCTTCTGTCTCTGAAATTTCTTGTAATTTCTTTTCTCTTGAGTTCACTAGAAGGCGTCAAGCTAGGATATTAAACTAATGATAGCCAATACCCTACTATTTCATGTGGAAGCATCCAACCAAGTAATAAAATATTGAGATAGAAAGAAACTTGAGCTTACAGTTAGAAAATTTTATTTTTTCTTGCTACAGATAATAGCAGGATATTTTTTATGAGCTAAGCATAAAAAAGGTTAAAGTTGCTACTTTCATATCAAAATTGATATCTTTTAGATTCAAAATATAGCTCTTTATCTCATTGAAGTCGAGCTGATTGCATAAATCACTTATTAAACACCTATTAGACAACACTTTGTATTTGTAAGAAGATTTTTTTTCTTGATTAATTGTCAAGCTTCAAGAGTGAGAATCAAGTGCCTTGGTAATTTTCTTTGAACTTCATATAGCCTATTTTATTAGGTGTGTGTGTGAAACTCTCAGTGATTTTTCTTTGGGGTTCATTATGTAGTAATATTCACATGTCATCCACTAGCACTGCTATCTATGAGTTTACAAATCAAAGAATTCTTTTTGATTACAAATCAAGAAGAATTTATATTTTTAAATCACATGTGATTTTAAGTCATGATATTTTCTTAATATATAAGGCCTTAATACATATTTGCTTCACAAATGCTAGAAAGTGAATAATCATATCATAATAAGTCCATAGGTGAAGTGAGAATAGATTATTAAAATAAAGTTTAGAAAATTGAGCATGCAACAAAAGTAAATTGTTTTGTGTTTGAGAAGTTGACAGTTTAATGTGTCTCAACTGGTGGTGTGCCAGTTCAATGCAAGAATCTGAGGATATGGTTCTGCTCAAGGTTTATTAGGCTGAGTTGACCATATGGTGCTGGCATCTAATGTCATATGCAAAGACAAGTGCCTAAACCCTTTTTACTATCTCTCTGATCTCCTAAAGTCTAATTGCTAATGACTTCCTAAATATCACTTTTGTATATTATGTACATGATCTTTGACAGTAAGTTTTAAAAGAATAATGTAATAAATATCAATGCTACATTGGAAGAAATGAAGGTATAAAATTTTGTTTGGAGTAAAAATTAGGTTGTTTATTTCTTCATTCTTTCTTTCTTTTTTCTTTCTTCCTTCCTTCTTTCCCTTTCTTTCTTTCTTTTTCTTCCTTCCTTCCTTCTTTCTTTCTTCTTCTTTCTTTCTTTCTTTCTTTCCTTCCTTCCTTCTTTCTTTCTTTCTTTCTTTCTTTCTTTCCTTCCTTCTTTCCTTCCTTCCTTCCTTCCTTCCTTCTTTCTTTCTTTCTTTCTTTCTTTCTTTCTTTCTTTCTTTCTTTCTTTCTTTCTTTCTTTCTTTCTTTCTTTCTTTCTTTCTTTCTTTCTTTCTCTTTCTTTTCTTTCCTTTTTTATAGATATATAAAATCTTTATTTAAGCACCATGGTTACAAGCATGATTGTAGTTGGTTTTTAGTAATAAACAGAACATTCCCCTTCACCAGTGCAACATTCACACCATCAATACCCCCCTCCCTCCTTCCCAACTCTTGCCTTTATTTGAGACAGACATTCTACTTCTCTCACTCATTAAGATAGCCATGTAGCTGTTAGTGTATTTATTTCCCTAAATGCACCACTACCCTTTGTGGTGAGCTTCATATTGTGAGCCAGTCCTTCTAGCCCTCATCTCTATTGTCTCTGGGCATTATTACAATAATGTCCTTAATTTCTCTTAAAAACCATAGATTAGTGAGACTATTCTGTGTCTATATCTTTCCCTCTGACTTATTTCACTCAGCATAATAGATTCCATGTACATTCCTGTATAGGAAAATTTCAGGACCTCATCAATCTTGATGGCTGCACACTATTCCATTGTGTATATGTACCACAGTTTCTCTAGGCATTTATCTGTTGAGGGGTACATTGGCTGTTTCCAGAGTCTGGCTATTATAAATAGGATTGTAATGATTTTTGTAATGCAGTGAATATTTTAAATGCACTTAAGTCACTAAATTTTCTGTGTTGAATATTTTGATTGCAACCCATATGTATTTTAATTATTTGCTCTCCTTTCTTTAGGCAGTGCTTAGTGTAGCAGCAAGTGATGTCATTCTTGAATTTAATAAAGTTTATCTGATTTCACAAACCAATATATGCATTTATGACTTTATATTTGAGCATTATTTATTCTAAATTTCTAGCATAGAAACTTTTTGTGACTTGCATATACTAAATAGATCACTTTATTATGACTGATTTAGATTGTCTAACTAAATATTGTGGCATGGGAAAAGAGAGAAGCAGAACAGAAATCTAATGAGAACCAAAAGAATAATTTAATACAATTATCTATGTACAGGAAATTAAGATATCAGGACTGTGACATATACTTTAAAAATATTTAAATTTTATATTTGCAAAAATGCCACATTTATTGATTTTAGCTGAGTGTATTTGTTGAAATCTTAGGTACTTGTCAGTATAACTATTGTCATTGTATAAAATTTAATGCTAATCTAAATTTTAAGAAGTCCATAAAACCCAATTTGAATAGACGTAAATTAAATATGGTTTAGTAGTTCATGAACAATAATGTAATCTCTTGAGACATTAGGTATAAATGTACAATAATGAATTAACTATGTAATTTTATATTTAATTATACCTAGCATTAGAGAGAGTTTTATTTATGAGTATGTAAAAGCTACAGCCAGTCATTTAGATTTAAAATCATAAATAAGTTTAAAAATGCTTTCTAGCCTGATTTCTATGTAAATAAATAATTAAATTCTACCAATCTTCTATCCAGAATTAAGAAAACAAGATAGTTGTGACTTTGGGCTATGTGTGTATTGCTAATAGTTATTATTGTTGTTGTTGTTGTTGTTGTTGTTGTTGTTGTTTTTGGTTTTTGGGCCACATCCGGCAGTGCTCAGGGGTTG
>PVKC010041991.1:0-12052 GCA_004027635.1 Crocidura indochinensis
AGGATGTATTAATAGGGGCTAGATAGATTTTTAACTATTTAGAAGAACAGTTATTCTGCCAATGAGCAGTTGATACTAGGGAAGCAGAAGCCCCATTCCTTGGACCCTTTAAGGAGACATTAAAAGCAGAAATATTTGTTTATGGGGGCCGGGTAGTGGCGCTGGAGGTAAGGTGCCTGCATTGTCTGCGCTTGCCTAGGACAGACCGCAGTTCGATCCCCCGGTTCCCATATGGTCCCCCAAACTAGAAGCAACTTCTGAGCACATAGCCAGGAGTAACCCCTGAGCGTTACTGGGTGTGGCCCAAAAACCAAAAAAAAAAGAAAGAAAAGAAACCACTAGAAATATTCGTTTAAACTGGAGACTGCCGTGTCTGGGTTATATGACTTGTTCCATTAGTGTAGTTTTCCCCAAACTTCTCTTTGTTAATTAGAATTGTTCTAGAAATGGTTTTGTCATTTTTTGTATCTGGAGTGCTCCTTGTGATCCTCTGGGGCAGCCTTTCCCACCCGTGATGTGTTAGAAAGGCACTGGGCTGAGAAAGGATAGTGCTGGCTTAGCCTGAAATTCCTGGCAAGCCTCCCTGGATTTGTTTTAGGTTCCAGCCAGCCTCACTGGAGGTGCTCACTGGGATTTCCTTGTTGGCTGTAGGGGGAATAACCCTCAATCTCAAGTGGCTGGAGGGGGTGATGTACGCACTTATCAACAGCTGCCGAGGGGAAAACATCTTCTACCGCCAAGTGCTGCTGCTGTTGAAAAAAGTGCTCCTGTCTGCTCACGGCAAGACTTGTGAGCAAGACCAGGAAACCTGCCCAACGTTTCAGCTTCAGGACTTTGTCAACAAGGTGTTTGCCGAGAGCCTGTCTCAGAAGAGGTAAGGGGGGTGGTTTGCGGAGTGATAGTACAACAGGCAGGGCACTTGCCTAGCATGCAGCAGACTTCTGGAACCTCATATGGTTCTTTAAGCCTGTCTGGAGCCTGAGCACAGAGCCAGGAGTAAACCCTGATAATCATTAGTTGTGGCCTATACACCTCAACTCCCAATGACTCTAAGTCAGACTAGAAGCTGAATAGTACCAGGATTCAGGCTCCTGCCTTGCTTGCAGCCAATCCTGTTTCCATTTCTGGCACCACATGGTCCCCTGACACTGCCAAGTGTGACCCTGGAGGCTCCTGAGAACTGTTGGGGTAGCCTTGGTGGTCCCTGATACCACAAGAATTAAGTAGCACCACATTCTCGGGTCCTCAAGTTGAAAAGTGGGTCCAGTTGACTATGAATTGGTGGGAGGGGCTCTAGATACTCTGAGTACCAACAGGAAGACCCCAAGAAACACAGTGAAAACAAAAATCCAAGGAATAGAGTGGAGAGCTTCCTCTAACCTACAAATTGCACCCCTAAATTTCCCCTTGTAACTTTTAGTAGTTTGCTTAACTACTACACGTTGAAACCCAACAGGGCGTCCTACATGCAAGGTATGTGCTGGCCCTATGAATCACATCTCTGCCCTAAAGAATGTTCTTTTTGTGTTTTTTTTTGTTATTTTTGTTATTTTAGTTTGTTTTTTGGGAGAGGCCTCAGGGGTTATTCCTGGCTCTGCATTCAAAAATAACTCCTGTTGCAAGCAGCCAACCCAGGACCTAAGGTAGTTGGTTCGAATCTCGGTGTCCCATATGGTCCCTCATGCCTGCCAGGATCTATTTCTGAGCAGATAGCCAGGAGTAACCCCTGAGCACAGCCAGGTGTGGCCCAAAAAACAAACAAATAAACAAAACAAAACAAAAAAAACCTCCTGGCTGGCTTAGGAGACCGACCGTATGGAATGCTAGAGATTGAACTTGGGTCAGCTGGGTGCAAGGCAAAAATACAACCCCTGAAGGATGTTTTCTATTTGGAGACAGCTCAAGTGGTAGACCAAGTGTATGTATATATAGTTCAGAAAGTATCACAACCAGGATATTGTGACAATGTAGTCAAGATACAGAACTGTTGTGTTATAATCCCCTAAGGGATTCTTTAGGATAGGCCCTTTACAGTCATGAATGTAGTTTGTTTCTATGATTTTTGTCATTTAAGCTTATATGGATGCATATGAAGCCAGAGTGCAGGAAGTAGGGCATTTATCTTCATTTGGCTGACCTGGGTTCCACCCCCAGCACCCTGTATAGCCTTTCGAGCCATTCAGGAGTGATACTGGAATACAGAATCAGGAGGAAGATCTGAGCACCACTAGGTGTGCTGCCTCTCTAGAAAAAGAATGCTATATAGGGACTGGAGCAACAGTATATAGCATGTAGGGTGTTTGCCTTCCATGTGGCCCATCTAGGTTCACTCCCCAGCACCCCATATGATCCCTTGAGTCCTGCCAAGAGTGATCCCTAAGTGCAGGGTGAAAAATGAGACTGAAACACTTCCAAGTGTGTCCCTCCCCCAAAATGAACAAAGAATCATATATTACGTCACGTTTGGAATTGGCTTTTTTTCAGTGAGTGTAATTTTCTGGAGACTGATCTAAATTTCTGTATCAGTTATTTATTTTTGGAGGGGGGGTTGGGCCACACCCCTTTGATGCTCAGGGGTTACTCCTGGCTAAGCGCTCAGAAATTGCCCCTGGCTTGGGGGGACCAAACTGCTGTCCTTCCTTGGCTAGTGCTTGCAAGGCAGGCACCTTACCTCTAGGGCCACCTCTTCGGCCCCTGTATCAGTTATTTATTTGCTGAGGACAAGTATTCACAGAATGCATGTAGCCATCATTTGCTTTGCTTTGAGTTGTTGTTTGTTATTGAGTTATTTGTTCTGGATTGTTTCTAAATTTTTTTTACTTTTTTTTTTTTTTTTTTTTTGGTTTTTGGGCCATACCCAGTGACGCTCAGGGGTTACTCCTGGCTATGCGCTCAGAAGTCGCCCCTGGCCTGGGGGACCATATGGGGAACGGGGGATTGAACCTCAGTCCGTCCAAGGCTAGCGCGGTAAGGCAGGCACCTTACCTCCAGCGCCACTGCCCGGCCCCTATTTTTTTTTTAACTATTATGAACAAAATTTCTGTGAATACTCATGTCCAGGTAATAGTGTGCAAACATAAATTTTCATTTCTTTTGGACAAATACTCAGGAAAGCATAGAGTATTTAAATGTTATTTTGTTTGTTTTGGTTGGTTTTGGGGTCACACCCAACAGCGTTCAGGGGTTCCTCCTGGCTCTATGCTGAGAAATCACTCCTGGCAGGCTCGGAGGATCATATGGGATGTCAGAATTTGAACCACCTTCTTCTGCATCTAAGGCAAATGCCTACTGCTGTGCTATCTTTCTGGTCCCGGTTTTGTGGGTTTTTTTTGTTTGTTTGGTTGGTTTTGGGCCACACCCGGTGATGCTCTGGGGTTACTCCTGGCTATGTGCTCAGAAATCGCTCCTGGCTTGGAGGACTATATGGGACACCGGGGGATCGAACCATCCTAGGTTAGTGCTTTACAAGGCAAACGCCCTACCGTTTGTGCCACCACTCTGGCCCCCCAACCCATTTTTTATTGTAATTTTTGGGGGGGCAGTACCCAGGAGTCATTCTTGACTCTGTCCTCAAGGCACAGTCCTTGACAGTGCTCAGGGGGGCAGTATGTTATGCTGGAGATTTGAACCAATAAACCCATTTTTTAGCTTTTTCACTTGAATTCTGCTACAGTGAATGCTTAACATAGCCTTATTTTTATTTGCATATTAATTTCAAACTCTTTCCTGGTACAGTTGTAAATGCTTTTTTCAAAGGGCTATTGTAAAAGAAATGAGATGTTTAGTCTTAATTCTCAAAGCTATTCTCTTTCTAAGTTCAAGAAAACTAAGAGGGGCCAAAGAGAGAGCATGGAGGTAGGGTGTTTGTCTTGTATGCAGAAGGACGGTGGTTCGAATCCCAGCATCCCATATGGTCCCCCCGGACTTGCCAGGAGCAATTTCTGAGTGTAGAGTCAGGAGTAACCCCTGAGTGCAGCCGGGTGTGACCCAAAAACAAACAAACAAAAAAGAAAACTTTCTCCTAAGAAGTCAGAAAATTCCCAAGTACAATTAAATTCACAAGTTGCAGATAACTTCTTTAAATTAACTATATATTTTAATTAGTTTTATATAAAAATATGAATCTTTTTTCCAAGAGGAGAAAAACTTTCTTGAAAGCCAAATGTTTTGAACACACACACACACACCCTTATTTTTTTTTTTCCCTGCCCAGCTCTTTCCCTTGGTTTGATCTGACTGCAGTACAGCTTAAGGAGACGCCCCTGACCCACGTTCTCTCCACCAGCAATGTTCTCCGGGACCATCTGACCTACACCTACTGCCACTTATTTGGCATCACCCTAATCAGAGCACAACAGCCAGTGGATTCCAAGGGTGCTTCATCATAGTAAGAGAAGAATCCTCGAGAATCAAGACTGCTTCTTCTCCTTCATCGATCAGCTTGATGGTGGTTGTGCTTTGATAATTTATCATAATTGACCATGGCAGTCATTGTATTTGCCTTGTGTTAGGTATTAAAGAATGAGAAATTTTCTATTGGTTGCTCTTTAAAATGTGGAGTAAAACAAGAATTTTTTTTAATCTTGGTGTTTTTGAGTACTGCCTGGATTTGGGAAATCACCAAATGAAACTACATGATCTGATACATTTAAATAATCTACTTCCTGGGTTAGCATAGTCAATGCAAACTATTTCTCAGGTAGGTAGGTATTTCAGCAGGTAGGGCACTTGCCTTACACATGGCTTACACATGTTCAATCCCAGGTATCCCATATGGCCACCCAAAGCACCACCAGGAGTAATGCCTAAGAGCAGAGCCAGGAGGAAGCCCTGAGTACCACCAGGTATGAGCCCCAAATAAAATAAAATATATGATAATCTCAAATGAATCAATGCAAAGTTTATTCCAGTGATGTCTGATATTATTATTATTTAAAGCTGTTCCTGGGGCCGGGCGGTGGCGCTGGAGGTAAGGTGCCTGACTTGCCTGCGCTAGCCTAGGACGGACCGCGGTTCGATCCCCCGGTGTCCCATATGGTCCCCCAAGCCAGGAGTGACTTCTGAGCGCATAGCCAGGAGTAACCCCTGATCGTCACTGGGTGTGACTCAAAAACAAAAAAACAAAAAAATAAAAAATAAAAATAAAGCTGTTCCTATTTAGACAATTTTGACTGATAGAACCATTTAAAAATCATTTATACCAAAAAACTTGGGGCTGGAGAGATAGCAAAGCAAGTAAGGCGTTTGCCTTGCATGGGGCCAACCAGAGTTTGATCTCTGGCATCCCATATGGGGGTGATTTCTGAGCGCAGCGTCAGGAGCAACCCCTAAGCACTGCCAGGTCTGTCCCCCCACCAAAAAAAAGATCAGTTTTACTAAAAAGCTAAAAATTGTGTAAAATAGACATCACATGTCCCTGTGAAGCAAATATACTTCCTCTATGCTTTGCAAATACTTTGTCAATTATGATAGTGTAGATGTCACTATAACCATTGTTTATTCATTCCTAAAGTAGGTTTTCTCATTCTTTAGTTTTCTAGGCCAGTGCTAGGAGTGGAGGGATGGGGGGAGGAGGTGGCACCAGGGCTACACCTTGTGTTTGGATATCCAGGCAGTGCCAGAGATTGAACCCCGAGTTTTATGAGAAGTTGCTCTATCTCTTGAGTCCCCCACTCCCTACAGTGCTTGTGAACTGCTTCATTCTTCATGTAAATCCCCCTCATTTTAGGTTACTCTTTTACATTTTGCCTTTTGCATATTTGCGAGTCAGACTGACTTGAAGGTATGTTGCTAAGTAGTTTGCGATTAAGATTTTGTTAGTCAAATTTGGGAAGAAAATTAGGTTTACCATTAAATATTAGCACTTAGCATGAATGCTAATGTGAGGCTCCTGTTCTTTCTCTCAGCAGAAAAAGCAAGTAAAGTAAAGGTTTCCTTTGGCTACTTACTAAGGTGCAGGGATTGAAGTGGAGTCATTCCTGTCCTCCTGGATTACAGTAGCCCTATAGTGAATTCTGGGCTAACTAGGAACTAGAATCATTCAAGCAACACCGGGTGTGACCCAAGAACTCAAAAAAATTTTTTTTGTTTTGGGGCCACACATGATAGTACTCAGAAGTTACTCCTTCCTCTGTTTTTCTTTTTTTTCGGGCCAACACCCATTTGATGCTCAGGGGTTACTCCTGGCTAAATGCTCAGAAATAGCCCCTGGCTTGGGAGAACCATATGGGACGCTGGGGGATCGAACCGTGGTCCTTCCTTGGCTAGCGCTTGCAAGGTAGTCACCTACCTCTAGCGCCTCCTCACCGGCCCCTACTCCTTCCTCTGTATTCAGAAATCACTCCTGGCAGGCTCAGGGAACCATATGGGATGTCAAAGATTGAACCTGGGTTGGCTGCGTGCAAGGCAAATGCCCTACCCACTGTGCTATGGCTCCAGCCCATGTTCATTCCTTTTGAAAAGCTACTCATGGTAGACTCTGGCCTGAATTTCATTTTGTTGTTGTTGTTGTTGTTGTTCATGTTTCGGGGTCACATTCAGCAGCATTCAAAATATCTTTCTGGTTGGAAAGTCACTCCTATCTTGAAGGAACCCTTTGGTGCCAGGAGTGAAACCCAGGTTTTAGGTATGTAAATCATGTGTTCTAGTCCATTGAGCTGTCTCTCTGTCCCTTGGGTTGAGTCTTATTTGGTAAAGGTCTAGAAGATGCTACATAAAGTGCTTTATAAGCAAATTCAGACTACTCATAATAGTATTCCTTTAAACTAGGCTTCCTGTAAAAATAAATATAAACCTAAGATTATTTTAAAACATATTGGGACTGGAGAGATAGCATGGAGGTAAGGCGTTTGCCTTGCATGCAGGACAGTGGTTCGAATCCCGACACCCCATATGGTCCCCGAGCCTGCCAGGAGCGATTTCTGAGCATAGAGCCAGAAGTCACCTCTGAGCACTGCTGGATGTGTGACCCACCCCCCCCCAAATAAATAAACCAAAAAATAAAAACATATCTGTGATACTAAAAGGAAAAGGGAACTTTCCCGTCTCTTTTTCAAATTTTCTGGTTTTTTTTTTTTTTTTTTGGTTTTGTTTCTTTGTTGTTTTTTGGGGGAGGCATGGAGGGTTTCATATGCAGAGGTGCTTAGGGACATGCAGAATCAGGGTCAAACTCAGCACATATGTAAAGTACAGCTGGTTCTTCACATCTGAGGCATTTTCTTTTGGGGGGGAGGCCACACCCATCAGTGCTAGGAGAAGTTCATTCTGGCTCATTGTGAAGCTGCCCCCACTGGTATTGGGGACTATTTATAATGCTGTGATTGACTCCAGTGTGGAAAGCCCAGCTCCAGCCCTCAACTACTGAATTATCTACCCTCCCCACCACATAGTACACCATTTTGGTCTGGTTTTTTGTTGTTGTTGTTGTTGTTTGTTTTGTTTTGTTTTTAGGGCCACACCCAGAGGTGTTCAGGAATTAATCTTTTTTAGGTTTTTGGGTCACACCTAGTGCACTCAGGAGTTACTCCTGGCTCTACTTTCAGAAATTGCCCCTGGCAGGCTCAGGGGACTATATGGGATGTGGGGAATTGAACCACCTGGGATGGTTCATCTTGGGATGGCTGCCTGCAAGGCAAATGCCCTACTGCAGTGCTATCTCTCCAGCCCCTCAGGAATTAATCTTGACTTTAGGAAGTTTGGCTCAGAAATCAGTCCTGGAAAGGCTCAGGGGACAGTCAATTACATATAAAGCAAGTCCTCTACCTGTGTTCTCTCTCGGTCCCTCCATTTTAAGCTTTTTTTTTTTAAGAATATCTTTATTTAAACATCGTGATTACAAACATGATTATAGTTGGATTTCAGTCATAAAAAGAACAGCCCCCTTCACCAGCTCAACTTTCCCATCATCAATGTCCCCATCTCCTCCCTCTCCTACCCACCCCCGCCTATATTCCAGACAGGCTTTCTACATCTCTCACTCACTGACATTGTTATGACATTGTTATACAGTTCTCAGCATAGTTATTTCTATAACTATGGTGAGCTTCATATCTTGAGCAGGTCCTTCTGGCCCTAATCTCTGAGAATTATTTTAATGTCTTTGATTTTTGTTTTGTTTTGTTTATTTTCTTTTGGGCCACACCCAGTGACACTCAGGGGTTACTCCTGGCTATATGCTCAGAAATCACTTCTGGCTTGGGAGACCATATGGGATGCCAGGGGATCGAATCAAGGTCCATTCTAAGCTAGCGCGGGCAAGGCAGATGCCTTACCCCTTGCACCACTGCTCCGGCCCCACAGTATTTAATTTTCTTAAAAACCATAGATGAGTGAGACTATTCTGTGTCTATCTCTACCTCCCCCAACTTTTTTTTTTTTTTTAGAAAATATATCTGCCAACCCCTTTTTCTCTGTCTTTTAGCTGTAAATGATTAATTAGAATAAAAATGTGAATAAAGCTCAGGTCAGCCTCACATCTGACAATATCTTTCTGGGGAAACCCTCTTTGGAATGTATAGAGCATAGAGTAAGGGATGAAACCTCATTTCCCTGGTTTTTTGGGAGTTGAGCTGAAATGCATGGGTCTAATAACATAGTATTTGTCCCTGTGATATGAGAAGTTCTGTTCTTCCTTGGATGCAGATAATTAATAGGGATGCAGCAGAATGAAGACTATAGGCTGTGTGCTATGGCGAGAGTTCCTGTCTCTGCAATCTTGTTAGCAGTCTGCCTTTGGCATGCACCGAATACTGATTTAATGCTGATTCAATAATAAAACATTACCAACCCCTCAACCCCCAAGCCCCCCATCTCCTGCATTTGTGGAGGGGATTATCTGTGCTGGCAGGAGATTTACTTTTAATTCGTTTTATTCCCTCAATGTCCTCATTCCCAGATGATGCATTAGTAGAATGTATCAGGAATTCTTACAATAGGCCAGAGAGAGAAGCACCGTGCTCTTTGTTTTAATAAGGAACTAAAGCAGAACACAAAGAACGGTAATGTGGTTCAGGGCAAGCTGCCCTGTTTAGACATGGGGGACATTTTTATCTCAAATCAGCCAAGGCTACAAAGACTTGGGAAGAACATTCTGACCTTCCCTTTAACTGCCTAAAATAATTTAAATAGAGACCTTGTTCAGGAAGAGAACCAGTCCCAAGAAAACCACAGTGGAGTATGAGGTAGGTGTGGGAGAATGAATTGGACGTAACATAATCAGTTTTCTCCTATTAACTTGCCTGATATAATGACCTGATCAAAGGAAAGATGGAAAGATGCTGCGGATTAGTGAGCGAACAAGGTAATTCTAATTCATCCTTAATGGAAAAGAGAAAGAAAAAAAAAACTTCCTTCAAATAACTTAAACTGATCTTTTTTGAACAGAACCTCTTCCTTCTTTCACAGGGTTAGCTAGTTGAACAGCATAATCTTGTAATCCTGCTTTTTCCACAAATTTAGATAAGGTTAAGGAATCAGAATATACCCCGCTGTGAGCTCTTCGCTCTAAAAATAAGCCCTTATTGTCCCTGTAGGGAAGTGTGATGCTGCGGTTGAATAATGGTTCTTCAATTCCCAGTAGCTCCCGTGTGTGCCGAGAAATTACCTGAAATGCAAGGATTATGTTTAAATAAAATTAATCTGAAAATACAACTAAATCAAAGATGTTATACCCAATTTCATAGAAATTGGGTCCTAGAAATGCTAACCTCTTAAATTATTTCAGAAAGG
Source organism: Crocidura indochinensis (assembly GCA_004027635.1). Classification (NCBI taxonomy): domain Eukaryota; kingdom Metazoa; phylum Chordata; class Mammalia; order Eulipotyphla; family Soricidae; genus Crocidura; species Crocidura indochinensis. Next base: position 9,727 of record PVKC010041991.1, read on the forward strand.
TGAGGGGATAAAATAAGTCGGATACTTCATTTGGTTTTACCAAAATGTAGTTAATTCTGAAATATCACATGATTTATTACCATTTTTATTTTTTTTAATTTAAATACCATAGTTGCAAGGTTGTTCATATTACAGGTTTTTTCCCCCACAAATAAAGTTGTTCATGATTGAGTTAGTCATACAATGTATAACAACCTTCACCAGTGCACATTTCCTGCCAACCAAAGTCAACAGTTTCCCTCTCACTCTCCCTGATGCCCTCTTCCCTCTTCCTGATGCCACTCTCCCCCTCTTGCCTCTGAAGTAGGCATTTTACTTCTCTCTCTCTCTTTCTATTTCTCTCTCTCACTTTCTCCCTCTTCTTTTAAGACATTGTGGTTTACACTACTGTTAAAGGGAGGCCATGAATGTCTCTTTCATATTGGATCCTTATCTACTATAAATGCACTCTCCTTTCTTTGTAGTAAGCTTCCTATCATGGACTGGTTCTCCTAATCCTCATCTCTATTATCCCTGCAAATCATCCCCACAGTTTTTTATTTTCCTTATAATCCCACAGATGAGTGAGATTATTCTATGTTTATCCCTCTCCCTCTGACTCATTTCACTCACCATAATAATCTCCATGTCCTTCCATGTATTAGCAAAATTCATGACTCCATTTTTTTCTAATAGCTGCATAATATTCCAATGTGTAGATATACCAGAGATAAACAAATGGGACTATATTAAACTGAGAAGCTTCTGCACTTCAAAGGAAACAGTGACTAAAATATAAAGACTACACATGAATGGGAGAAACTATTCGCCCAATACTCATCAGATAAAGGGCTATATAAGATATATATGTATGCATATATATATCTCTTAACTTAACAAGAAAAAATCTAACCCCATCCAAAATTGGGTAGAGAAATGAACATTTCCTCAAAGAAGAAATACAGGTGGCTAAAAGGCACATGAAAAATGTTCCACATTACTAATCCTGAGGGAGATGCAAATCAAAACAACAATGAGGTATCATTTCAGGCCACAGAGACTGGCACAAATCACAAAGAACAAGAACAACCAGTGCTGGTGTGAATGTGGGGAGAAAGGGACTCTCATAACTGCTGGTGGGAGTGACATCAAATCCAGCTTTTCTGAAAAACAATGGATATTCCTTCAGAAAAACTGTAAATAGAACTTCCTTATGATCCAGCAATAGCACTCCTAGGGATATACTCTAAGAAACAAAAATACAATACAAAGAAAAAAATGCCCTCTGCCCTCCTATGTTTATCACAGCACTAGTTACAAGAGCCAGAATCTGGAAGTAACTCAGGTGCCTGAAAACAAATGAATGGCTAAGAAACTAGTATATTACTCATTTTTAAAGTAGAGAACATTAGTGCTATATCTGGTGGTGTTTGGGGTCCATGTGGTACCAGGTATTGAACTCAGTCTTGAATATGTAGGCATGAATTCTACCATTTGAGCCATATTCCTTACTCTTATGGCCTTTTCCAAAGTACCATTTAAAGATATTTATGTTTCAGGCAGGAATCAGGGTGGGGGTGGGGAAGCTAGCCATATGGGTTCTAGAACACTACTTCAGGAACTGGAGGGAATACAGCAGGTAGAACACTTGCCTTGCACACTGCCGACCTGGGTTCAATCCTTAGCACCCTGTATGGTTCCCTGAGCCCCCCACCAGGAGTGTTCTCAGAACACAGAGTCAAAAATAAGCCCTAATGGGGCCAGAATAATAAAACAGGGGATAGGGCACTTGCCTTGCATGCAGCCAACCCAGATTCAATCCTTGGCATCGAATATGGTTCCCCCCCCACTCCCCGCCACCCATGCACCCACAAGAGTAATTCCTCAGTGCAGAGCCAAGAGTAACCTCTGAGTACCACAGGGTATTGCCTCAAAAGCAGGGAGGGAAAAAAAGCCCCAAAATAAAAATCTGCTCCAGCATCAGCCTAAAGTTCTGAAGACCAGAAACCCAAATAAGATATAGAAAGAGGCCCCAGAGAAGACTGGATCGCCTTAGGGAAAAACAGATAAATTAGAGAGTGATAGAATGTGAAAGACACCAAGAGCTCTTCTCTTGACAACACCCTAGCAACAGATTCTTATTTACACAAAAGTACCAAACAGGGCAGTTTGGCAAAAACTATAAAACTCTGCAAGGCCAAGGGCACACTCTCCTCTAGGGAAGGAATGATTTGCCAGTATCCATACTCAACTCTGTATCCTCTAGAGACACCCCATTCTCTCTTTCTCAACCTTCATATTTACTGGATAAAGATATTTTGCATCACTATTCATCTCCTGGAAACTT